>PVIU01026866.1:0-21338 GCA_004026605.1 Ondatra zibethicus | reverse complement strand
TGGACTTCTCTTGGGTATATTCCCAAGAGTGGTATTGCTGGATCCTGAGGTAGGTTGATTCCCAATTTCCTGAGAAACCGCCACACTGATTTCCAAAGTGGTTGCACAAGTTTGCATTCCCACCAGCAATGGATGAGAGTTCCCCTTACTCCACATCCTCTCCAGCATAGGGAATCCTTGGTGTTTTTGATTTTGGTGGCACATACTTTTAATCCCAGCACTCCAGAGGCAGAGGCAGGTGAATCACTATGCATTCAAGGCCAGCCTGGTGTACGTAGTATATTCCATGCCAAACAAGGATACATAGTAAGAACCTGTCAAGAAAACATAAATTAATAAAATTTAAAAAAATCTCTGTGTTGAGGGTGGATCTTTGAGACTTTCTGGCCAGATAGCTCCCATACTTGGTAAGTCCTAGGCCAATGAGAGAACTTGGTGTGTTTGTCTTTTTGTTTTCATGGGATTTTTGGTGGACAGCACATGTGAATCTATAGTCAAGGTTGTCATCTAACATCTACACACTTGCATATATATGTGCATACATCCTTTACCCACACATCTGTACTCTCAAAACTACATGCATGAATGTACACTCTCACACACACACAAAGAATAAAATGTAAATACTTTAAATGTGTACATTTTGATGCATTTTGCCATATATGTACATACATGTCGCCATTACTGTAATAATGTACATACCCTAACCTCACCTCAGTTTTCTTGCACTTGTAGTCTCCTTTATGTGTTGCTGCTGTGAAATACAGATGTTTAGACACTTAACACCTCATAAAGCAAGGAGCTGCATTTGCCTCTGAGTTTGGGAAAATAAAAGCTTGAAGTTGGGTAGCTCCAATTTGGAGGATCTTTAAATGTTTTAATTTCAACTATTCTTTGTGAATTTACTATATGTAGAAACATATCCACCTCACCCCTCCTTCCAACTTCTCCTAGAAACCACTACAGTTTCCCCTCAAATTGACAGCCTCCTTTTTTTCTTTATAAACATCTGTGATCAGTATTTCCCACATATACATAGATATAAGGCCACCAGTTAGGGGAAACCTACAAGAGCCCACACCCCTGACTAAAACCAACCGTCCTTTCCCCTACAGTCATCAAATGCCACAGCATTCAGCTAAGAGTGCGGCCTTGGGAGCCCTCTTCTATGCATTCTGGAGTATTGCCTGGATTGATGTGCCAGTCTTATGCAGGCAACCACAGCTGCTGTGCATTCCTGAGTGCAGTGGTCCTATAATATCCAGAAGACACTACTTTGTTTGAGCAGGCCCAAACCAGCAACCTCCACCAGAGTAGTCCCAAGCCAGCCACCTCCACCTGAGTATGTTCAGCAGGATCAGTTTCAAGCAAGCAATATGATGGGAACAGGCCTGAGCAAACAACCTGGGATTGCAGAGCAACCTCCAGGACCCCCGAGTGACCTCCAGGCATGCAGAGTGACCTACAGGGCGACCATAACCATGACCTTGACTGCACAATGAGGAGCAGACATCTGAGCCTTGATTCCACTGGCACCTGGAAGATTGATGTGATCACTAGAGACACAGCCCCCAACTACACCAATGAGAGGAAAAGATGGGCAGACAAGGTAAGAACACAGTCAACACCACAAAGAGCAACATGGCACCAACAAAAACTAGTTGCTCTACAACAGCAAGACTTGAACACCCCAATATAGATGAAGCTGAAGAAAATGACCTGAAAAATAACTTTAGGAGAATGTTTGAGACCTTTAAAGAGGAAATGAAAAATTCCCTCAAAGAAATGGAGGAAAAGACAAACAAAAAATTGGGAAAAAAAATCAACAAATCCCAAAATCAACAAAACTTGAAACCAAAATAGAGAGAATAAAGAAAACACAAACTGAGGGAATTATGGAAATGGAAAATAAGAGAAAACAAAAAGAACCACAAATGCAAGTATAAACAGCAGAATACAAGTGATGGAAGAGAGAATCTCAAGTACTGAAGATACAATAGAGGAAATAGACTTATCAGTCAAAGAAATCATTAAATCTAACAAAAGCTCAACACAAATATACAGGAAATATGGAACACCATGAAAAGACCAAACCTACTAATAATAGGGATAAAAGAAGGAGAAGAAGTCCAATTCAAAAGTACAGAAAATATATTCAAGAAAACCATAGAAGAAAACTTTCCCCACCTAAATAAAAATACGCACATGAAGAGACAAGAAGCTTATAGAATACCAAATAGACTGGACCAAAAGACTAGTCCCCTTGCCACATAATAATCAAAACACTAAAAATACAGATTAAAGAAAGAATATTAAAAGCTGCAAAGGGAAAAAGGACAAGTAATATATAAAGGCAGAAATATCAGAATTACACCCGACTTCTCAATGGAAACAATGAAAGCCAGAAGATTCTGGTCAAGCGCTATACAGACTTTAAGAGACCATGAATGCCAGCCCAGACTACTATATCAGCAAAACTTTCAATCACCATAGATGGAGAAAACTAGATATCCTATGACAAAATCAGATTTAACCAATACCTAACCATAAACCCAGCCCTACAGAAAGTAGTAGAAGGAAAACTCCAACCCAAGGAAGTTAGTTCCATCCACAAAAACACAGACAATAGATGATCTCACAATGGCAAATCCCAAAGAAGGAAAAATACACAAAATAACATCACCAACAATGAAAACTAAGTAACAGAAACTAGCAATCACTAGTCATTAATATCCCTTAATATAAAAGGATTCAGCTCTCCTATAATAACAAACAGGCTAACAGATTGAATACGAAAACAAAATCCATCCTTCTGTTGCATACAAGAAACACATCTCAACCTCAAAGACAGACATTGCCTCAGAGTAAAGGGTTGGGAAAAAAAATTTCCAATCAAATGGACCTAAGAAACAAGCTGGTGTAGCTATCTTAATATCTAACAAAATAGATTTCACTCAAAAGAGACCAAAAAGGACATTTAATATTAGTCACAGGAAAATTCCATCAAGAGGAAATCTCAATATTGAATATCTATGTCCTGAGTACAAGGGCACCCTCACATGTAAAAGAAACACTTCTAAAGCTTAAATCACACATTAAACCCCACACACTAACAGTGGGAGGAATCAACACCCCACTCTCACCACTGGACAGGTCTGTCAGACAGAAAATTAACAGAGGAATAAAGGAAATAACAGATGTTATGACACAAATGGATTTAACAGACATATATGGAACATTCCATCCAAACATAAAAGAATATACCTTCTTCTCAGCAACTCATGGAACCTTCTCAAAAACTGACCACATACTCGTTAACAATGCAAACCTTCACAGATACAAAAAACTTGGACTAACCCTATGTATTTTATCAGATCACACTGGCTTAAAATTAGAGTTCACCAACAATACTAATTTCAGAAAGCCCACAAACACATGGAAATTAAACAATGCTCACTTGAGTCATCAGTGGGTCAAGGAAGAAATAAAGGAAGAAATCAAAGGATTTCTAAAATACAACTAAAATGACCACACAACATACCTAAATTTATGGGACACAATGAAAGCAGTGTTAAGAGGAAAATTCATAGCACTGCATGCCTACATAAAGAAGCTGGAAAAATCCCACGCTAGTGAGTTAACTGAACAACTAAAAGCTCTAGAACAAAAAGAAGCAAATTCACCAGGGATGACTAGATGGCAGGAAATAATCAAAGTGAAAGCTGAAATCAACAAAATAGAAACAAAGAAAATAATACAAAGAATCAATGAGATAAGGAGTTGGTTCTTTGAGAAAATCAACAAAATAGACAAACCTTTATCTAAACTAATCAAAAGGCATAGAAAGAATATCCAAATAAACAAAATCAGAAATGAAAAGGGGAACATAACAACAGACAGAGAGGAAATCTAGAGAGTCATCAAGTCATATTTCAAAAACCTCTACTCCACAAAATTGGAAGACTTAAAGGAATTGAACAATTTTCTGGGTAAATATCACATACAAAAATTAAATCAAGACCAGATAAGCAAATTAAATAGACCTATGACTGCTAAATAAATAGAAACAGTCATCAAGTCTCCCAACCAAATAAAGCCCAGGACCAAATGGTTTCAGTAAAGAATTTTACAAGATTTTCAAAGAATAACTAATACCAATACTCCTCAAATTGTTCCACACAATAGAAACAGAAGGAACATTGTCACACACACCTACAAACACCTGATTTTTGACAGAGAAGTAAAAAATATAAAGTGGAGAAATGAAAGCATATTCAACAAATGGCACTGGCATAACTGGATATCAACATATAGAAGAATGAAAATAGACCCATCGCCAGGGACAAAACTCAAGTCCAAATGGATCAAAGACCTCAACATAAAACCAACAAAATGGGATGTACACTTGAACTCACTGCCACAGGAGACCACTTCCTAAATATAACCCTAGTAGCACAGACACTGAGAGAAACAATTAATAAATGGGACCTCCTGAAACTGAGAAGCTTCTGTAAAGCAAAGGACATGGTAAACAAGTCAAAATGGCAGCCTACTGAATGGGAAAAGATCTTCACCAACCCCACATCAGACAGAGGTCTGATCTCCAAAATAATCAAAGAACTCAAGAAATTGGTCATTAAAAGAACGAATAATCCAATTAAAAAGTGGGGTACAGACCTAAACAGAGAACTTTCAACAGAGGAATCTAAAATGGCTGAAAAACACTAAGGAAATGCCCAACATCCTTAGCGATCAGAGAAATGCAAATCAAAACAACTCTGAGATTACATCTTCCACCTGTAAGAATGTCCAAGATCAAAAACACTGATGACAACTTAAGCTGGAAAGGATGTGGAGTAAAGGGACCACTCCTCCATTGCTGGTGGGAGTTCAAAATTGTACGGCCCATTTGGATATCAGTATGGTGATTTCTCAGAAAATTAGGTATATATGCTCAATCGTACCACAAGAATATGTGCTACATTCATAGCAGCATTCTTTATCGTATTCAGAACCTGGAAGCAACCTAAATGCCCCTTGAACGATGAATGGATAAGGAAAACATGGTACATTTACGCAATGGAGTACTACACAGCAGAGAAAAATAGTGACATCTTGAAATTTGTCAGAAAATGAATGCATGTAGAAAACATCATATTGAGTGAAGTAACCCAGACCCAGAAAGACAAATATCAGATGTTATCACCCATAAGTAGCTTTTAGATATAAAGCAATAAAAGGAAAAAGCAGCCTACAGTTTACAACCCCAGAGAACCTAGACAACAAAGAGGACCCGGAGTGAGACATAAATGGATCTAATCTACATGGGAAGTAGAAAAAGACAAGAACTCCTGAGTAAACTTGGAGAGGGTAGAAGGGGAGGGGGGAGAAAAGGAGGGGGCAGAGAAAAACAATTTAAAAATCTTATTGTTAATTTGGTCAAATCTTAAAATGCTGCATACAATTGCAGATTAATAATATAAGCACACTGTCATAATAAAGACTGAGAAGGATCTGAAGTAACTAACCCCCTTTTCTTCTATAGTTGTTGAAGATTATTTAACTAAGGATATTTTCTGTTTGTTTTTTCAACATTGTAAGCACTGTGAAATTGCTTGTATTTTAGTATATAAAATACTTGGAAAACATTATTCTATCCCATGATTAGCACCCAACCCCTTCTTAGCATATACTTTATGGAAGAGGCTCCAGAAATCTCAAACAAGGCTGTAAATATGACAAACCATAAAACACAAACTCTAAATGGAAAGAGAGAAACCCAATAACGAGGCAAAATTCAAAATTACATTTCTCATTCTATGATTTGATGGAGAGTTTCACTTCATATGGAGAAAATGAGTTCAATCACTGAAAACAATAAATCAGGAACCAGTATCCAGGAAATTGGGCAGGAGAATAAACAGAAATGTTGATGGTCACAGCAGCAATGGTTCATAAATCAGAAGCTAAGAGAATTTAAACACCTGAGAGGAGGTCAACATCTATATTTCAACTCTGGATAACTCATCAGGAATCATTAAAAGATCACTGAAGTCCAGGGGTTATAGAATCTTCTTCAACAGATGCTTAAGATATCACTAATTTATATTTGGTTTGAATCTCCAGTCACAAATGTAATTGTGTAATAATGTCCTACCTATACTTCTAATAGAGCACCATTAAGATGCTCTATTTGCATATTTCTTGACACTGTTTTTGGCAGATTTTTCTCTAACAAAATTTTTCATCAATCTAGAAAGAGGTTATATTCCTGAGTCATGCAAAGGTATCATGTGGGCTAACAGCAGTTTTGCTTCAAAGTTTGACCACCCAATACAAGGCCATAGAAACAATAGTAGGAGGCTGTTGTATATTATTTTTAAACATGTGTTAAATTTGCTTATACTGTAGAACATTTTTTAATGATGTAAAGATGTGTTGCATTCCTTTATGTTGCATTTGCTTAACTCGGTGAAGATGTGTTACTTTGCCTGCCTAAAACACCTGATGGTCTAATAAAGAGCTGAACAGCCAATAGTGATGCAGGAGAAAGGATAGGTGGGGCTGGCAGGCAGAGAGAATAATAAATAGAAGGAGAAATTTGGGAAGAAAAAAAATCAGGGAGTGAGAAAAGAAGGGGCCAGCCACCTAGCTAAATAGCAAGCCATGGAGTAAGAAGGGAAAAAAAGATATATCGAAATAGAGAAAAGTAAAAGCTCAGAGGCAAAAGGTAGACAGGATGATTTAATAAAAGCTGGTCAAAACAAACCAAGCCTAGGTTTGGCATTTATAAGTAAGGATTAAGCCTTCATGTGTATGATTTATTTGGGAGCTAGGTGGTGCCCCCCCAAAAAATGCCAAAATAATAATAATAATAAACAGCAGGAGACCAGTTCAAGAATTCAGATGACCTGCTTTCTACATGTAGCACCAACAGACACTTTGTGTGACTGAAAGTCCTCATTGAGCAAAGTGGCTATGTTACCTACTTCTTTACCTCCGGCTTTACACACATGCTATTGCTTTTACTTGGAATGTTTGAACTTTCCTTATCACAGTGTTGACCCTCCCTATCCTTTAAGTCTTAGCATAAATACCAAATCTTCTGGAAGGTTTTCACTTTTACCTTGCCTACGTCCTGTCTTCTAGAGTATTTCTGTGTACTGCGCTCCATCTCCCATGAAAATTCACAACAGATTTCACTGGAGTTACTTATTTCAAAGTTTATTTGAACACCACAAGGACAGTAAACATTTCTTTGTCATAGTTCAGAGCTCTGTCTCTGCTTATACAAAAGGATCTCAGTATTTGTTAGGAAAAGCCATGAATGATCTCAAGATGTATATGGGAATCAGTGGCTCTCAGTCTCTTGAATGATCTCAAGGTGTGTATGGGAATCAGTGGCTCTCAGTCTCCTGAATGCTCCCAAGGTGTGTATGGGAATCAGGGAGTCTCTGTGAATGATCTCAAGTTGGATATGAGAATCAGTGAGTGAGTCTCAGTTTTGAGATTTTTCTGGATTTTGTATACTACTTTAGGTACGTTTATCAAAATTAACAAGATTCACTTATCTCCTGCTTAAATACCTCAATATTTGAACCCTGATTTCTCATCTCTATATATTTCTCTAAAATGAAAGTACTATATAGCTATAAATATATTTCTCTGAAGTTATGAATGTTTTAATATGTAAAAAGTAATTTCCATTTTAATTTTACTCAGTAAATCAAAGAGAACAGAGCCATAAGCAACCCTCCTTCCAATATACCTATTTAATAAATTCTGACTAATTAGGATTATGTTAACTTCAAAGAATATGATCTTGATATTAAAAGTAGAAAGGAAGGGGGACAAGCTATCTGATAATTGATGTGGAACTACCTTAATCATTTCTTTCAGTGATAAAATGAAGATAAAGAACACCAGAGGTATTATTTGTGTGGATGCCAATAATATCAGAGGGAATTCTCACAGTCCTGTTTTCTGGTTTCATGACCTTGTGTGGAGCAGTCATATCTTGGGAGACCAAATCAGATCCTGTGGTACTAGAAGGGAGTAGACAGATCAGACCATTTAAATATTACAAAGAGCAGGAACAGACTTTAAGGAAGAATAGCATATATCCCCAGGGGAAGGAAAAGTCACTCTGTTGGTGGTGAGAGCTTCAGCAAATACTTAAGAGCATAAACTCTGAACCTGGATGCCCTGCACTCTAGCCCTACCTCTTACTATGTGTGAACTATTAAGGAAGTTAGCCTCCTGATGCTCTAGTTCCCGCATTACAACATGAGGAGAGTTGAAGTTACTACATTCGGCAGCTGTTGCGCAGACAAAACTAAGTAATACTTTTAAGTACTTACAGAAACACTAATCACATTAAGTGATCAGTATTTGATTTTCTATTTTTTTAAGCTCCATATTTAATAGCAGGGGCAGGGAAGAAGTTGTGTTTGAAAAGCATACAGTACACAAGATTTCTCTAATCTAGCTGGAGGCAACTGGCAAAAGAAATGAAATTGTGAAATTCCTTTGGGTGGGATAGCCAAAAGAGCTACTTAACTGAGGTTACTTAGAGGCCAGACTGTAATACCTTTGGGATTCTCCAAATCCTCTGACTTTGATGCAGGTAGTGGCAGTAAGAGACAAGAGAAAGCAGGGTGAAGGCACCAGTTAACACTGGAGGGTGTACAACGAGAAAACAAGAGCAGGCAGACAACAGATGTGGAAAATGTCAGGTGACAATCATAAGACTCCTTCTGAAATGACTGTCAAGCTTTTCTTTCAGATGTCTCTTGGAGAACAAGATGATAAGTGTCTCCTAGGAGGAAACCTCTAGAACCCCAAGCCTGGATAGCTGTCTAATAGTTCTTTAACTCAACAGAGAAAATCCCTTTAGAAAATTCAGAATGGTCGAAACACCCTTACTTCCAACAGTTCCTCCTAGAATTGTGCAACACAAGCACTGAGCTGGGAGACATAAACTGTAGTTCTATATCAGTAAGTGGGTTTCAAGCCTGTTGTTCTCACTTCGTTAATTCTATACAATTTCTTCTCACTAAATTACAGAAAGGAGCGTTCATTTGAAAAGTCTTAACACTTGAGGCCACTGAATCATCACTAAGATCTCAGAAGGAATGTCTACATAAAGCCCTCTAAAGCCGTTTAGAGGAAGAACACATGAATACTGGCATCATTTATAATGGTTGATCTATCACAATTTTTGCTCTTCTCACAAAGCATCCAGAACATTGTTGAAACTTGTCCTTAAGTCACTTGGCAGAGGTTCTATCTTGGATTTTTGCCTGGCAATGGCTTCTTACTACCCAGTTTTCTCATTCTTCTGCACAAGCTGTAACCTAACTTTGTGACTGGGCTTGCATATGTAATTTGAGCTGTGTCTCACTGCCAGGTGGTTTCTTCCTCCTCAGCTAATTAGTCCAGATTTCCCTTTAAGGCATGCAGGAACTATCAGTTAAGTTAAAAGAAAACAATAGCTCAGTGATGGCAGTTTTTGAAACTGTTGATTGCTTTCCCTATTATATCTTATGGTCATGAGGATTATTCTACACTTATGGGTAAATTATTCAGTTACTCATTAACTCAGTTCAGACACATCAAGGCTTGTCCTGGTTTAACTAACATTTTAAGCCATGTGAAGTGGAAAAAGCACATTCTTCTCAATAAGGTGTTAAATTGATACACTAAAACCTAACTATCCAAGTGATTTTTGTATCATTTTATTCACAGCTTAACAGTTCCAAGATGAGGGTTTGAAACAAAAATCATGGTACTGGAGTTCATATTCTAACTATAACATTGGTCCATCTTTTGTGGTTTTTAACTGGGGGATAATGATAGATTTATCAGCTTCCTCATAGTAATGGGGGTCACTCCAACCCCTTCAACACTCTTGCAGATTTGATGAAAACTTTAGTAGAGGGACTAGCAGCTTCAGATATTGGTCATTTGTTACTCCCTTCTTTAAACAGTCTCAAAACTGTGGCCCAGAGAAAACAACATCAATATTGCCTAGAAACTGGTGAGGCAGATTTGTATGGCTTACCTCAGAAACACCAATCAGAAACTGGGAGTGTGGGAGAGGGGGGTTGTCAGCAAGCTGAGCTTTAAAAATTATGATTCATCTCCATCAGATGGAGCCCTGTTGCTAAGCATATGTCCAAATAGTTATGAGCAAAGCCTATATACACATATTTCAACCAAATCCTTAAGGCTGAGCCCATTATCAAGAATCTCAGATCATAGAAAATGGTGTTGGGATCGTTGCTACTTCTGTGAAGGAAAGAAGGGAAAAACGCATCCATTTCTTGGTAAATTTCCCCAATGGTTTTAACAATCGTTACCATATGCAAAATATAATGTTCTCAAAGATTAAATACCACTTCTGGGACTTAAGGAAAAGAGGAATAGAAGACCATACCTGGGAAAAGAAATCTCTTTCCTGCTATGGAAGAAATATAACACTTATTATTGGGTCATTCTAAAATCTGTTACATTGATTTTCAGACAAAGAAACTTTGTAGACAGAGTGGCCAAGATAAATAAGACTGCCTTTCACAGGGTTGACACACAACCTTAACAAGAAATTTTCCTGAATAGATTAACCTAATCACTAAAGTTCTCTTTTACTTCAGTCACAAAGGGGAATGGAGTTCAGGTGAATTTGCCTTGAAATCAGAGTGCCAGACTCCTGCAGATTTTTGACATTCATGGAATTCTTGAGACCATCAGTAGACCACCCCTAAAGACAAAGAAAAAGGAGAAAAAAAAAAGGCCAACTGCAGGAAGTTCAAGCAGCAATTATCAACTCCATTTCCAGGAGGATAACCCAAGGAAACACTTTACAGTCACTAAGTAGCACTAAAGATAAATGAGAGTGAGTTAGCTTCTTTCTAAACTTATCTGCAGGAAGGGCTAAAGATTCCTGGACACTGAAGTCACCAAAGTTCTAGTGGCCACCCTACTGTGGTCTGGCCCTGTTTAAATCCAAATGCTTATTTGGATTACCTCTGCCACTTTATGATGCTTGGAGAAAATCAAAATAATTTGTTAAGTGAAATTATATGACCAGGACTATCCAGATAATTTAACACGGGTGGAGGTACTGACACGAGTCCAATAAAATATTATCACCAATTTATTACTATAAGACAATTGAGAGAAATTAATAAGAATTGTTAAGTTTTGCTTTACCACATTTTGAGGGTGTATGTTTATTCTGAAGAATAAATTAGAAATAGTCTATGTTTTAATCCCTTCTTCAAGAAACCACCAAGACAGTACATAAACATTACATTTTGCTTAACATCAAATATTTAAAAGAGAACAATCAAGGCTAAGGAGATAGCTTAGTGGGCAAAGTGCTTGCTGTGTAAGCATAAGGACCTGATCCCAGGAACCCATATTAAATAACAACAACAAAGCAAGCATGGTGGTATGTACTTGTAATGCTGATGCAGGAAGGCAGAAACAGGAAGCCAGCCAGCTTAACAATGGAGCCTCATGTCTCAGTGACTGGATCTCCTTTCCAAAAATGAGATAGATAGACAACTCCTGAGAAAGAACATTCTAAAGTTGGGGTGTGTGTGTGTGTGTGTGTGTGTGTGTGTGTGTGTGTGTGTGTGTGTGTGTGTGTGTGTGTGTTTGTGTTTGATTGAAAGTGAGACCCCAGCCCTCTAACACCCCTATATCCAAGGAGTCTGGGATAAAGGGTTGGAAGCATCACCCCAGCCCCTGGCCTGGGAGTTGAGTTGGTCCGGCTGAGTTCCAACTCGCAGCCTGCCAATTGCTGACCCCTCCCTGGGGGAGAGTCAGGACCGCTCCCACAGGGTATTTAGGCTTGTGCCTTGCCATGCTGTCTCGGTTCACCCGAGAGTGCTGTATTTATTAAACATGGGCATTTCAATTTGGTTTGATTGGAGTTCTTTGCATTGGCGGAGTGGCTTTTCTTAAGATTAAACCAAACAATGCACTCATGAGCACACATTGGCATCTGCACATGCATGTGCACTCATGCATACATATACACATGCACAAACACAGAAATCCTCTGCTGTTAAAAGAAACATTCGATTTGCTTAATCTCGCGTGTGTGTGTGTGTGTGTGTGTGTGTGTGTGTGTGTGTGTGTGTGTACCAATAATTTAAGCTAGCTCAAGAGGTTGAATTGCCTACAGGATCTGGGTGTCTGAGAAATGTGACATGAGTGGAAATGCCATAAAAACCATAAACATTGAAACAATTAGAATAAATATTTTATATCTCCTTTATAAGCCAAGATTTCAAAGGGGAAAGTCATTGATTCAGTGACATAGATGCCATGTCCTTGGTCAGCAAGACAGCCCTGCACTCACCCTTTACCTACTGATGGCATTTCTTTCGGCTACCACTGAACCTCTCCTTAAGAAGCACCAGTCCTGAGGTGGCTGTGCTAGGGCCCAGGGGCAGGCCAATTAAGATTCATTATGTCACATCAAGGAAAGAATTCTAAAAGCTGGCCCTCTACCAAGAATGCAGCATCCTCACCCTTCTACTTCAAGCCCTGAGATGTTCTTAGTAAAAATAGCCTTAGCAAATCATAACTGCTGGGAAGGATAGAGATAATCTCTATAAGGTCACAAAGAGCTAAAAAAAAAAAAATGCCTCTCAAGATCAAACAACTCTTACTAAGAAAAGGTCAGAAAATTCAGGATATGACCACTCATTGTTTTTCTGAGCCTCAGACAGAGATGCTGAGATTCTGGGATGGGAGTGTCTGTCATAAAGATCAAGAAGCATGCTCAACCAACTCCTAGTTCCACACTGACTAAAAACCTCATTTTAGAGTCCTGGATAAATTAATAATATGCAGCTAAATAACTCAAAACAGACAGTCATCACAGTGACAGACTTGTAAAAGGCAGTTGCAGGAAATTGCATAAAATAAGCAGAATAAATATTTCTGGAGAGAATTGGATGTTTTATCCAACAACCACCTGACAGCCCAACTTTCTTTCAAATTTTACTTTTCCTCCCCCACTCTTCTTTGCCAGATGAATGCACTTCCAGCTGGACTTAGGAGAGGCAATGGTGTCAACCAGCGACTCGTTAAGAAATACACACCTGTCATAAATGCAAGAGTCTCTCAAGGGATATATTGAATTGCATTCCCTGCTTCCTATGAAAAGGTGCAATGAAAAAAATGAATTAACTATCAACTACCAGATGTT
Organism: Ondatra zibethicus; assembly: GCA_004026605.1. Classification (NCBI taxonomy): domain Eukaryota; kingdom Metazoa; phylum Chordata; class Mammalia; order Rodentia; family Cricetidae; genus Ondatra; species Ondatra zibethicus. The sequence goes on along the minus strand of PVIU01026866.1, from coordinate 8,113 downwards.
TCTAGCATCTCTATTAGTTTGAATAAGATGAAACAATTGCTACATTGTACAGATGTTAACTCACATAAACATAAGTAAGTATTTAGGATGTGGGAGGAAGGCTCAAATAAATGCGTCTTGAGAATAATTGATATTTTCTTCTTGGCAATGCTTTATAATAACAGGAAGAATTCCTTCTTTCACTGACACATTTTAGCAACACATTTAAGAATAAGCGGGCATATATTTAAGGGTACAAACTTGTAGATGTGCACTTTCAGTTTGACGTTGCTTGATGGCATCCACTATAATTATTTCAATCTTCCTGGTGATGCTCATAAATGTGCACTTCAGGATTCAAAAGCATCTGATTACAGGAATTTCTAAATATTACAAACTATATTCTGCAGACATGAATGGAGTCTAGCAAAGAGACATGGTATAGCAATGATATAGGGAAGGATAGAGCTGCTAGTATTCTAAAATTATTGAGAGGAAATATGGACAAAATGTTTGGGTTACTCCTGACCCTATAATAAAATGCCCGATGTTCAAGTATATAGAGCAGTCACCAACATATCAGGACTTCTTACGCTTTTATCCTGAAGACTCCTTTCTGCCTGATAAATTTTTATGAAACCCCAGGTACATAAAATAGAAATACAAATCAAATATTTACTGATAACAATTCATAAGGAGATTTATTTTAAAATATTATTTGGTATAAATGTAAGTTTGCCATTTACTAAAGACAAAAGAGACGGGCATATTAATGGATGTTTTCATTTATTTTGACCATTTTGTATAAATACATAGTACAAAATGATAGACATATGTTTATGGCCATTTCAAAAATTGTTGGAAATCCTGCTCTAGTTACAATCCAAAAATTCCTTTAGTGATTTTTTTGCAACTAATATAGCAAATTTCATAACAAACATGCTAAGGCAGTACAATCCAAAAATATATTAATTGGATACTTACTTGATGACAATGACTGTAGCAAAATATTAAAAGTAGTTTTCCATAATTATATCATGTTTTTATGTAAGAGTAGAAAAATGGTATGTATAGTAAAAAACCATTGCAATGCATGATGTACAATAGTCTTGACTATGACCCTCGATGTTTGAGGCAGCGTTCATTGGCAAGGTGTGGTGTGACAGCATGAGCCGTGCAAAGTCAGCATACTGTGTGTACAAAGGCAAAGTTTCAGAGAAGCAGTGCAACACAATAGACACAAGTTTTGAAAGAAACACCTCGAGTTCATTATGCATTTGATTTTGCATTCATATTTGGTCACTGCACATTCAGAAACCTTTTACTGATGCCAAAATTTTCCTGATCCCATCATTAAGATCTACAGCACAAGGAATGATGCTGTGTAACAGCAAGCTCCTCAGATGAATAGCCTTTGGACTCAGCTCCTTCTCACCTCAACATCAGAGAAAACCCTAGAATGGAAGGTGCAGGGAAGGCACCATTATGTGTCTTGTCATATAGGCCTCATAAACAGGGTTTCACTCCTATGCTACATCTGATGAGTTTTTCTCTAGGGGCTTCTGAGAACATCCTGTAGGGTTTTGAGAGATTATATCTAGGGCTGTGCAGAAAGAAGGCTGAAGTCTATTAACAACATTTGCTATTACCCCAGAGAGAGATAAGTGAGCTTATGTGCAGATTGAAACTCTGCTAAGAGAGTGAGCTCTGTGGTCAACTAGACTGAGGTTCAAAACTATAGCTTCATTACTTATAATCCCTTTTACACTGGGGAATTTATTCAGCTTCCCTAAGATTCTGTTTCCTCTCTCTCCTCACAAAAGACTAATATTAACCCAGAATATAACAAATGAAATAAATATATGGAAAGAGTTTCACTCATTTTGTTTCACTGACTAAGAGAAACAAGAATGACAACCATGACTATCACAAATAGTAGTAACGGCAAAAGACAGCATCAGTAACTCTGTGGTTTGAAAACATCGACTTGAAATTTTCCTTGTGTGATTAGAGATTAACAATAATAATGAGAGATACTGGGGAAAATGAGGAGAGAAAAAAGGAGAGAAAGGGAAGAGGGAGGAGAGGGAGGGGGAGGCAGAGAGCTAGGAAAGGAGAGAGAGAGAGAGAGAGAGAGAGAGAGAGAGAGAGAGAGAGAGAGAGAGAGAATGATCTGAATTTTTATTAACCAAGTAAACTGGAACCAGAAGTATTGGCATTTATAGCCCAAAAGTAATTGTTCTTTGATTGAGTGACGTTCTCAGCCCCTGAGACCTTTTCCAATTTCTCTTAGTTTAGCAGGAGCTGCATCTATTGGTGTGACATTTAGGGGAAAAGAAAGTGCCTTGACCTCTTCAAGTAATGTATGAGCAAAGAAACAGATGAAGCAATAAAATATAGTCAGGGAGCATTGGAAATCTTTAAGAGGTAAAGGAAAAACAATGGAGTGATAGAAAACATATTTTATTTTCTCCGATATTGGTACTATGACTCCACATCCTGAAGGGTACCCAAAAGCTACTCATCCTGTATCTTAGAGAATTCAGTGTGTGTGTGTGCGCGCGCGCGTGTGTGTGTGTGTGTAAGAAAGGAATTAATGAGCACTCAGATGCTGTGAACAGAGGTGATATTTCTGTTCCCTATGGACACTGAGGTCACCAATTACAAAAGAGGGAATTTTAGAGTCACATATGATAGATGCTTTAGAAGCATTTGTGTTCCAGTTAAACTACAGTTAAATCTCTTAGACAAATGGCCAGCTTCCAGATCAATAGTGGGAGGACATTTTCAGAGGGAAGAGCGGAAAAGAATTTTAAAGAGCATTGCTCATGGAATAATAAAAGAAAAACAGCTATAGATCATGGACTTTTATTCCTGGAATAAACCTTCAAGATCATTTAATCCAACCTCATTACTTACAGATGAAGAAATGTACATCTTATGAATAACAGACCTGAGGAAATAGCCTATTAAAACCAGGCGCTATTGCATTGTAGAGAGGGAGAGAGTCCAGAATTGAACATGCAGACTGAAGGGTCTAGGTTCATGCTGTAATTGAAATCCTATATGACGATACAACTGAATCTAGTAGATCGAACACTTGCATTTTAGCTTCCAAGCAAAGGTAGTGGAGAGTGGCACACCCATAATAGAATGACCAAATGGATATCACCCAGAAGCAAAGTGCTATATAACCAGTGTCAATAATGGAGGAGATAGCATTTATATTTTAAGTTTTTGGCCTATCAAACTTAATTATTTTAATAACTAATTGCTGTTTTCCATTGGGATGAATGCCCCACAACACTGTTAAGGAAATAAAGCAAGTTCAAATGTATACAGTGTGAGACTATTCGGTTAAAGTTGTAGTAATATAAAGAACAAGAAAATATTAAAGTAAATTAAAAGATCTGGTGATTAACAATATTTAGATACGTGAGGAGATAAAAAATCTAGTTCAGAATGCAAACAAATGACAATTTTTAAATCAAAACTATATAAGTTAAGATAGGCTTTTAAATAACATAACCCTACAATCTTCGATAATGCCAATAAAAATCATGAAATGCACATATCAGGTGTGCATGGAGTACATGAAACAAAAAGTTCATGATTTCATCTTCCATGGAATTTATCTGTGTAACTGACCAGTAGCGATATATAAGCAGCACATGTTTTCTAATTTGATAATAACCATTTAATAAAAACTATTAGCATTTCTGGAGGCAAAAAAAAAAGCCCAGGAAATGAGTACTAACAGTTATGAGCACCTACTATGTTGCAAGCACATTCAAAACGTCTTTCACAGAGCACTTTCAGTTACCTGTGTCATGGGGACTATTTTTAGCCCAGTTTTCAAATTTTATAAGGAAGGACCCGTAGGCACAAAGAATTAACAGTTCCTGATTCCTAACATGATCAAATGGGATCTGTGCCCAAGCAGGCATATGCTTGAACTTATGGTTTTAACTAATATTCTACACATGGATCAGAAGATGAAAACCATTGCAACAATAGGAAAATGGTTTTAAAAACCATACATTGAGACATCAAAAGATCAAACATATTACAATGAAAATAAATATAAATTTATTAAACTCATTTTAAAAATAGTTCAGTGGTAGATTCATATATTATTTATAGGAAACAATAAGATAAACCAAATTACTGAAAAGTATTAAAAGTAAGGACTGGAGTGTGAGCCTAGAAGGTACATGTCTTAAATCCCAGAATTTAAGAGGCAGAAGCAGGAAAACTCTGTGAGTTCAAGGCCGGTATGATCTACATGAGTTCTAGGTCAGCCAGGGCTACATAGTAAAACCCTGGCTTTAAAGGGGGGGTGGAGTAAGAGCTGGGAGATTACTTGGTGATTAAAGCACTCCTTGAACTACCCTGATGACCTAAGTTCAGGTCCCTAGAACCTAGTCAAAAGCACAAGTCAAAAGCAATACTGATACAAATAAAAAAGAAATAAAGTACCTTGATTAAAAATATGGTAATATGAAATATTTATTAACATGATGGCACAAATGTTATAGTTATCACTGAAGAATGCTGAAAATAATCTTAATATGGGGTATAGGTAAATTATTTAAAAATATTATAAGATATAAAATATTTGAAAACATTAAAGGCATTCTATTATCTGAGATAGAATATTTAGTTGGTGTTAGGAATAATCTTAATATGTGCCTCTCCACCAATGCAAATAATTCCAAGAGCCTAAAATGTTGGTCATAAGTATCACCTCAGTTTCCTGTCACCCCTTATACAAAGAGTCTGGAATGAAATTCCAGCCTCTGGCCTCCATCTTTGGAAGCCCCCCTCCCCTGAGCCCATCAAACCTTGACCCCTCTGCAGTGACGGTCAAGGCAACCCGCCAGACCTTGACCCCTCACCAGGAAAGGACAAGACCACTCCCACAGGCTATTTAAATTGCTCCCCAGAAAATAAACATGTAGTCTTCCCTCTTCCTCTTCGGTGGTCCTGTCAGCTTTCCATTCCGCCCCCTCGGGCCACCTGAGAGTGCAGACATCCAATTAAACCTGGATCTCTTTTAATTTGGTTTGATTTGGTCTGATTGGAATTATTTATGGTGGCAGAGAGGCTTGTTTTTAGGGATATCTTAAAATATGACTCTCCACTGACTTTAAATAATTCCAATTAGACCAGATTAGACTGAATAAAAGATGCCCACATTTTAAAAGTGCAGCGCTCCCTGGTGGCCGGGAGAGCATGGCAAGAGACCACGTGTTCTTTTTCTCAGAGGCAGCATAAATAGCCTGTGGGAGTGGTCCTGACCCTCCCTGGGGAGGAGTCAGTGCTTGGTGGGCTTTTCCAGAGGTGGAGTCTGGACCAAGGCAACTCCCAGGGGGAGGGGGCTTGAGATGGAGCTTTCTGCTCCATTGTTGCTCCACTGGCACCCGAAGGATGAATGCCAGGGGATGGGTGATGCTTTCAATCAATCAGTTGGTAAAATATTAATTCTTTCCTAATAAGATTATAATTCCAGTTAAAATCCCATCAGTACACATGAAGAGTCTTTAACAAATGACCCAAGTAATATGAATACTAAATTTTAAAAGAAGATATCAAAGAACTGAAAGAAAATATCCACCTGATATTAAGTTAATATATACATATACTGATTTTATGGTTATATTAAATTACATTTATTAATATCATGACACATAAATGACAAAGGGAGACATCCACTAAATTACAGCTATTTGACATATGTAGTCTCAACTTATATGTGTACATATACAAATTATATAAAAGTATGATTTGAGTATCAGGCTAGGAACATGGCTGAGTCAGTATTATGCTTTTCTTACAAGCATGAGTACTGGAATCCAACCGTTAGAACCCGCGTAAAAATGCTGGAGGTAACAGCATGTACTTTCAACCCCAGCACTGAAGAATAGAAACTAGGGTTTGCTGGCTAACTAGCCTAGCCTACTTGAACCCCAGGCCGAGGCACACAGGTATATTTGTACACAAACTTGCATGTATGTATACATACACACATACATTAAATGAATAATTTCATAATTTATTTACATAAATTGAATACAACACACACAGTACACAAACACATACCTATGTAGTTCAAATGAAGTTATTCCACTTTGGCTGACAATACTCCCTACAAGAGCCATAGACTAATAAATTACCTTAAGAAAAAAAAAAGCCATAACACAGGCGTGGGAAATCTTTTTGCATTGTTGGTCAAGGGGGTCTAGGGGCCTCTGACAACAATATAGGTTATTGTTGTTGCCACTGGTTGACTCCCAGAGTATCTGAGCTAGATCTGACCTTAATGTCTACTCCCTAAAGACAAGTTTTATAGTACCAGAAGGTTCTATGTAAGCTTCCAAAGGAGGGAGGCAACCAATAGTCCTATATAGCGACAATGCTTATGAACCACAATGATGACCAGCATGGAGGGAAAACCCTAAAGATGTAAGAGTGACACTCGTATCTTGGTGGTAATGAAAATCTAATTGAACTAAAGGCATGCTCAACAGAAGGGAGAACATGTCTGATACTGAAAACCTAGGCAGCACCCAGGAATAAGGAAGTGTGAAGGAAAACTTCTGAAAGGTATCTATCTGTGTCTGCAGAGACTTGACTGGCTAATTAGAATTCCAGTACTGTGGAAAGAGTAGAATGTTGCAAGTCCAGAGTCTAATTACCTTATCTTAGGCTAAAATTTGGCCCTCCTCTATGTCAGAACTGACAATAGATTAAAGTCATTTGGAACCTATTAACTGAGTCCACCACTAGTTTCCACAAACCTAAATGCTAACAATGACATCAGATGGCATCTTAGGCCTGTAAAAAAGCTTGCCACATTTCTCTATACCCATCTCACCTCCCCTACGTACTCACCAATGCATTTACATTTATTTTTATTTATTTTCTTGTTTTTACATCTTAACCAAAGCTTCCCCTCCCTCCCCTCTTCCAAGTCCCTCCCACACAAAGAGGGAGAAGGATTGTAGGACCCAGTGCTGTCAAGGGCACCACAAGAAAACCCACAGAACCAACTACCCTCTGCTCACAGGGGCTCACAGAGACTGGAGCGGCAATCAGGGAGCCTGCACGGGACTGACCTAGACCCTCTGCATATTTGTGACAGTTGCGTAGCTTGGTTCTCCTGTAGGACTCCTAGCAGTGAGAGCAGGGGATGATGTCTCTGACTCTGTTTCCTGCTTGGGGGCCTCACTTCTCCTGCCAGACAGCCTCATCCAACCTTGGTGAAGGAGGAGGAACCTGGTCACCAATGCATTTTAAACTTGTTTTGACTTATTACTTTCTTTGTTCTACAATAAAAACTTCATGAAACTGCTTACATGTTGGAACATGGAATTTAAGGTAACCTAAATCTGTGGTCCTGGGCCATGGTCGGTAAAAATAGGCCCAGAATAACTATGTCTTATTTCCCTTTAAGATGAGAGCTGTGGTTTTTCTGAGTTTACAGAGGTCATGGATTTCAAAGGAGAAACTACTATACTATACTAAACCAGCACAATTTCTAGTGGTTTTCTAAATATACAGCTTCATCTCCATAAATAAGTGTAGCTCTTAACCCTCATCAAAGGTACTTCTCATTGCAAAAGAATGGGAGAATTACAGAAAACCACAACTAGACAAGATAGAGATAACAAGTGATGGTGTTATTACATCTATAGCATAACTTCTACACCTGAGGCTAGAGAACACCATGGGGGAGGGGTGGAAAGATTGTAAGAGCCAAAGTACCAGGAACCCTCCTATGAGATTATGTCTCCTAGAAATGACAGCAAAGCTTCACCCATGAATATCTCAACAATATGGCTACCCAAAGAAGTACAACCAGATGTGCTAGCCTGAAAGGGGGGCTATCATGGGGCTTCAACTCTAGAAAAAAATCTACAGGTAAGTAAGGAATGCCAAGAGTAGGAGAAATAGTTTTCCCAGGCATCATGAGTCTCCTAATTGGTTATCCAATACAGAGTGGTTAGCCCTGAAGTCATTTTATATATATATATATATATATATATATATATGTGTGTGTGTGTGTGTGTGTGTGTGTGTGTGTGTGTGTGTGTGTGTGTGTGTGTGTATATATATATATATATATATATTT
>PVIU01026865.1:0-21356 GCA_004026605.1 Ondatra zibethicus | reverse complement strand
ATGAGTTTAAAACAACCTCATAAAACTTTACATGTTCATGATTCTACTCTGTACAGTTTGGAGTAGGTCTTAACCCTTTGAGATAAGAGTTGTTTTCACATATGATGTTCTAACAGTTTCATTTTGTTACAAGGTCACAGGAACCCTCAGAGGTTGTTGCTGACACCTAGTGGCATTATTTTAAAAATCTTAATGCATTTAGAAAGAGACTATACTGACCATCCAGAGAATATTTAGAACATATATAAACATGGTACAAATCTAAGCATGTATAGATGGGAAAGGCCCACATGACAAATTATTAATTTCAGCCCAAGTACTTAATTTTCAATTGATTCTCCTTTATAATTATTCCCTCAAAACTGAAGGAATGAAAACTAAACATCTGCTAACCCTTAAAGAAACCACTTCCCTCAGTCCTTTTCTGGGTGTTGGTGATGGGAACCCCAATTCATCAAAGCTCTCCTTTAGCTTCAGTAGATCATATTGCAACCCAGCTTCTCAAACAGCCCTACCACACCCCAGGTTTCACATCCAGCATTTCTGTAGCATAGAGCAGGGTGTATTTCTGCTCATCCTGCATATCCACAAATTGGCACACTTGAAATGGCAGTGAAGCTCATCCTTGTGATTCCACAAGTATTGGTGGTCTAAAACCTCTGAAATCAGTGCTGGGGCTGTCCTTACGAGTCTCTAGCCATCCGCTTGCTGGTGACCTAGAGCTCACAGAAGTTGGAATGCTTGTGAAAAAATAAATATCATGACAGATAACTCTGTGTGTGTACATGCATGCATGCATGAGTGTGTGTGTGTGTGTGTGTGTGTGTGTTAGAGAGAGAGAAAGAATGTTCTTCATTCAGGTGTGTGCAAATATGTGTAAAGCAGAAAGGTACTCTCTATTTCTAGATGCATATCCCTACTTCAGCTAAGGCATTTGTGAGCACAGCAGGGAGAAATTAAATTGATATATTAATAAATAAATATAATTTACTTTTAAATTGATTTTTGGGCAAGATATGAAACAGCAACAGGTCTCAAAAGACACCAATTTTTCCTTGGGCCAAAGTGACTTTGTTGAGTTACTCAGGTTGAATTTTTCATCAATGACATGTGCAAGGTGGCCCACAGCCAGTGGGGAATGGGACTACGCCATTTCCCTATGGTCTAAAGTGGGCTCCACCCATGGCTTCATAAATCACTGGATTTCCACTGTGATTTTACTATCAGGGAAAAGAAGTGATAAAAATAGAGTATCCTCTCAAGGTAAGCCTGATTAGCATAGAGCAAAGCTAAATCTTAGATCGCACGCTGTAAAGGAACCTTTCAGCCTTTAAAGATTCCTTCAGTGAAAGTCGTAGAGACTTAAAGAATGTATATATTCATTCAAAGAGAGTCTGTACTTACAGTACTTACAGGTTGGAGTGAAAGTAAATAGCAGGTAGACATATTTTCAAAATTATATTGAAAGAAAGAAAAGCCCCATTACATATACCTATATATATAATGGTAGAGGTGTAGACATGGGAGCAGAAGGACATATGCAAGCCAGTGGGAGTCAAAGAGACTCTGAGAGAACCTTTGTCTAAGCAGTGATACGTGATTGCAATGTGAGAGAGGCAGACATACAGGGACACACACACACACACACACACACACAGAGAGACAAAGAGAGACAGAGAGAGATACAGAGAGAGATGGAGACAGAGAGCTATAATAAGACAAAGATCTCAAAAGGGTAATTGTGTGGTGTGTGTGTGTGTGTGTGTGTGTGTGTGTGTGTGTGTGTGTGTGTGAGTGTGCCACTATGCATGCAAATAAGCATATATGTGAAGGCTAGAGCACAATGTACACCTCCCCCATCACTCTCCAGTTTATTGGGCTTTTCGAGACAGGGTCTCACACTGAGCCAGGTGTTTTCCTATTCAGCACCCCTGACTACGTTGCAAGCACAAAGCACCCTCCTGTCCACCACTCCCTACCAGAGGAACTGAAGAAAGAGACAAGCCCCTTGATAGGTGGCCCATGCCCAAGTAATCAGCCCTTTATCTCATGTGCATGTGAAGAACGCTATTGTGACTCAATAGGTTACATATTAGCCAGTCCCTCTCTTTACATGTAATATAAACTTAGAGAGGAGGACATGATTTTGAGAAGAAATATGGAGGGACATGCGAGGAGTTGGAGGACAGAAAGGACAAATCTTATGAAAATACAAATACATTGTACTCATTTATGAACTTACCAAAAATGCATACATAAATAGTAAAAATGAGAGTGGGGAGAATAATTTTAAACCTGTTCTTGGTAAAGTTGTCAAGTGACTTATCTTCTGACTTATAGTGGAAACTGAGAGCACATCTTACCGTGACACTGTATGTGTTATGGCATATATTATACATCAATGTACTCTATAGTAACTATATATTATGTAATATATACACACCCACAGATACACACACAACACTATATATGGAAAAGAACATTTTGACTTGAATAATTGCCTCTACTTTTGGATTACAAATTGTGAATATTATGGACTGAACCAGAGACCTGGGCCAGAACAGGCCTTGGAGAGTGAACTCCATGAGAACAAGAGTGGATCCAGACCAGGTTTATTTGAGGAAGCAGGACTGGGCCAGCGACATAGGCCAGAGCAAGCCTGAGGCAGTGAGCTCCACGGGAGCGAGACTGAACCAGCTACCTAGGCTGGAGTGGGCCTGAGAAAGCGAGCTCCATGGGAGTGGGAGCAGATCCAGTCCAGGGATGTTTGCTGACCAGGACTGAGCCAGCAGCCTGGGCCAGAGCAGACCTGAGATAGCGAACTTCACAGGAGCAGGTACAGGAGAGCAACCGCGAGAGAGTGAGCCAGAGGCAGAGACCGCTGAGGGTCCAGATGGCAATCTGGGACCTTTAAGGGAGTAGTCCTAAGCCAGGACCCCGTGGGTCTGGGTGTGAGTCTAGGACCTCCGAGGAACTAGGCCTGCGCCAGGACCTCTGTGGGTCTGGGAATGAATCTGGGACCTCCAAGGGAGTAGGCAGGAACCAGAAATCTCTGTGGGTACAGGTGTGAGTCTGGGACCTCAGAGCAAGTAGGCCTGAGCCAGAACCTCTGTGGGTATGGGCATTGGTCTGTGATGTCAAAGGAAATAGGCAGAAGCCAGAAACCTCTGCAGGTCTGAGCATGAGTCAGGGACCTCTTAGGGAGTAAGCCTGAGCTAAGCCCCCTGTGGGTCTGGGCACGCCTGAGCCTGGGAACTCTAAGGGAGTAGATCGGAGCCAGACCCCTTTACAGGACAAACCCCAAACCAGGGACCTCTGCAGAAACAGATTCAGACCAGGGACATTTACAGAAACAAGTCGGAGCCAACAACCTAGGCTAGAGAAGGCCTGAGACAGCAAACTCCAAGGGAGTAGAGCAAAGCCCAAGAGCGCTGAGTGACCTCCAGGAACACTAAGTGGCCAACAAGGTAACTAGAACTGTGGCACTGACTGTACCACAAGGAATAACCTTGGATTCACTGGCACCTAGAAAATTAATCAACAGAATCTCAGACAGCCCCAACCACACCTACTAGAGGAAAAGATAAGTAGAAAAGGTAAGAACACACACAACACCACAAAGAGCAACATGACATCAGTAAAACCTAAAGACCCTACAACAGCAAAACTTGAACAACCAAATATAGATGAAGCAGAAGTAAATGACCTAATAAAATAACTTCAGGAGAATATTTGAAACTCTTAAAGAGGAAATGAGAAATTCTCTCAAAGAAATGGAGGAAAAGACAAACAAAAAATTGGGAGACATCAGCAAATCACTTAACGAAAACCAAGAAAAAGCAATCAAACATATGAAAGAAACTATTCAAGACTTGAAAACTGAAAATAGAGAAAATAAAGAAAACACAAGCTGAGGGAATTACAGAAACAGAAATCACAAGAAAACAATCAGTAACCACAAACACAAGCATAAACAGCAGAATATAAGAGAAGGAAGAGAGAATCTCAAGTGCTGAAGATACAATAGAGGAAATAGACTCATCAGTCAAAGAAAACATTAAATCTAACAAAAGCTTAACCCAAAATATTCAGGAAATATGAGACACCATGAAAAGACCAAACCTAAGAATAATAGGTATAGAATAAGGAAAAGCTCAACTCAAAAGCACAGAAAATATATTTAACAAAATAATCGAAGAACACTTTCCCAACCTATAGAAAGATATGCCTATAAAGCTACAAGAAGTTTACAGAACACCAAACAGACTGGATCAAAAAAAAGAGTCTCCTCACTGCAGCGCACAACACCTGTATGCGCTCTATGCGCTACCATACAGTTCACTAGCTTCGGGCAAGAAGCTGGAGGTTGAAACCCACAAAGACACACAGAGACAGCACAGACAGAGAGACAGACAGACAGACCAAGACATGAACATCTAGTAACTAGTAAGAAGCCCTTTATTCAATAGCACCACGGAGGCTTATATACCCAACAGTCATGTGGGCCAACAGGTGAAAACCTTATCCTCTGATCCTCAAGACAAGGCAACACATGCTCGTGAAGCACAGCTTTCAGTAACTCAAATCATAAGTAAAGATCTCTAGCAGAGAAGAGTAGCTGGAGGCCAGGACTTCAAATGATCCCAACACCTCACCACATAACAATCAAAACACTAAACATCAGAGTAAAGAAAGAATATTAAGAGCTGCAAAGGAAAAAGGCCAAGTAACATATAAAGGTAGACCTATCAGAATTACACCTGACTTTTCATTGGAGACAATGAAAGCCAGAAGGTCGTGATCAAGCATTATGCAGACATTAAGAGACCATGGATGCCAGCCCAGGCTACTATACCCAGCAAAATTTTCAATCACCACAGAAGGACAAAACAAGATATTCCATGACAAAACCAGATTTCACCAATACCTAGCCACAAACCCAGCCCTACACAAAATACTAGAAGGAAAACTCTAACCCAAGGAAGTTTGCTACATGAACAAAAACACAGAATATTGATGGTCTCATTATAGCAAATCTTACCGAAGGGGAAAACACACAAATTAATATCACCAACAATGAAAACTAAATTAACAGGAGATATAAATCACTGGTCATTAATATCCCTTAATGTACATTCACCTATAAAAAGGCACAGGCTAACAGATTGGATACGAAAATAGAATCCATCCTTCTGCTGCATATAAGAAATACACCTCAACCTCAAAGATAGACATTGTCTCAGAGTAAAGGGTTGAAAAGAAATATTCCAATCAAATGGACCTAAGAAACAAGCTGATGTAGCTATCCTAATATCTAACAAAATAGACTTCAAACTAAAATCAATCAAAAGAGACAAAGAAAGACATTTCATATTAGTCACAGGAAAAATCTATCAAGAGGAAATGTCAATACTGAACATCTATACCCTAAATACAAGAGCACCCTCATATGTAAAAGAAACACTTCTAAAGCTTAAATCATATATTAAACCCCACACACTAATAGTGGGAGATCTCAACAATCTAATCTTAACACTGGACAGGTCAGTCAGACAAAAAATGACAAAAGAAATAAGGAAATTAACAGATGTTATGACTCAAATGGACTTAACAGACACCTATAGACTATTCCATCCAAAGAGAAAAGAATATACATTCTTCTCAGCACATCATGGTACCTTCTCAAAAATTGACCACATAACTCGGTAACAAAACAAACCTCAACAAACACAAAAAATTGGAATAACCCCATGTATCTTATCAGATCACCATGGTTTAAAACCAGAAGTCAACAGCAATACTAATTCCAGAAAGCCCACAAATACATGGAAATTAAACAATGCTCACCCGAATCATCAATGGGTCAAGGAAAAAACAAAGGGAGAAATTAAAGACTTCCTAAAATTCAATGAAAATGACCACACATCATACCCAAATTTAGGGGACACAATGAAAGCAGTGTTAGGAGGAAAGTTCATAGCATTAATGCCTATGTAAAGAAACTGGAAAAATTCCACACTAGTGAATTAACACAACATTTGAAACTTTAGAACAAAAAGAAGCAAACTCACCCAAGAGAATTGGACAGCAGGAAATAATCAAATTGAGAGCTGAAATCAACAAAATAGAAACAAAGAAAACAATACAAAAAATCAATGAGACAAAGAGTTGGTTCTTCGAGAAAAGACAAACCTTTATCCAAAGTAACCAAAAGGCAGAGAGAATATCCAAATTAACAAAATCAGAAATGAAAAGGGAGACATAACAACAGACATGGAGGAAATACAGAGAATCATCAAGTCATTTATTTCAAAACCCTGTACTCCACAAAATTGGAAAACTTAAAAGAAATGGAAAATTTTCTGGATAAATGTCTCTTACCAAATTTAAGTCAAGACCACACAAGTAAATTAAATAGACCTATGACTGCTGAAGAAATAGAAACAGTCATCAAAAGTCTCCCAACCAAAAAAAGCCCAGGGCCAGATGGTTTCAGCTCAGAATTCTACAAAATTTTCAAAGAAGAACTAATACCAATACTTCTCAAATTATTTCACACAATAGAAATAGAAGGAACATTGCCAAAGTCTTTTTATGAGGCTATAATTACCCTGATACCCAAACCACAGAAATATATTAGTAAGAAAGAGAATTACAGACCAATCTTACTCATGAACATTGATGCAAAAATACTAAATAAAATACAGGCAAATCGAATCTTTGAAGAAAGAAATTGAAGAAGACACTAGAAAGTGGAAAGATCTCCCATGTTCTTGGGTAGGTAGAATTAACATAGTAAAAATGCCAATCTTACCAAAAGCAATCTAGAGATTCAATACAATGTCCATCAAAATCCCAGCAAAATTCTTCACAGACCTTGAAAGAATCGTACTCAACTTCAATGGAAAAGCAAAAAACCCAGGATAGCCAAAACAAACCTGTACAATAAAAGAACTTCTGGAGGCATCATAGTCCCTCACTTCAAACTCTACTACAGAGCTACAGTACTGAAAACAGCCTAGTATTTGCATAAAAACATACAGGAGGGCCAATGGAACCGAATCAAAGACCCAGACATTAATCCACACACCTTCGAACACCTGATTTTTGATAAAGAAGCAAAAAATATCAAATGGAAAAAAGAAAGCATATTTACCAAATGCTGCTGGCATAACTGGATATCAACATGTAGAAGAGTGAACATAGATCCATATCTATCACTATGCACAAAACTCAAGTCTAAATGGATCAAAGACCTCAACATAAAGCCAACTACACTGAACCTCATAAAAGAGAAAGTGGGACATACACTTGAATGCATTGGCACAGGAGACCACTTCCTAAATATAACCCCAGCAGCACAGACACTGAGAGAAACAATTAATAAATGGGACCTCCTGAAACTGAAATGCTTCTGTAAAGCAAAGGACATGGACAACAAGACAAAATGACAGCCTACAGAATGTGAAAAGATCTTCACTAACCCCACATCAGACAGAGGTCTGATCTCCACAATGTACAAAGAACTCAAGAAACTGGTCATCAAAAGAACAAATAATCCAATAAAAAAAATGGAGTACAGACATAAACAGAGAACTCTCAACAGAGGAATCTAAAATGGCTGAAAGACACTTAAGGAAATGTTCAACATCCTTAGTCATCAGAGAAATGGAAATCAAAATATCTCTGAGATTCCATCTTACACCTGTAAGAATGGTCAAGATCAAAAACACTGATGACAACTTATGCTGGAGAGGCTGTGGGGTAAAGTGAACACTTCTGCATTGCTGGTGGGAATGCAAGCTGGTACAACCCCTTTGGATGTCAGTGTGGTGATTTCTCAGAAAATTAAGAAACAACCTTCCTCAAGACCCAGTAATACCACTTTTGGGTATATATCCAAAGGATGCTCAATCATGCCACAAGGACATGTGCTCAACTCTGTTCATAGCAGCTTTGTTTGTCATAGCCAAAACCTGGAAACAACCTAAATGGCCCTCGACTGAAGAATGGATAAGGAAAATGTGGTACATTTACACAATGGAGTACTACACAGCAGAAAAAAAAACGACATCTTGAAATTTGCACGAAAATGGATGGAGCTAGAAAACATCATTTTGAGTGAGGTAACCCAGACCCAGAAAGACAATCATCACATGTACTCACTCATAGTGGTATTTAAACATAAAGCAAAGGAAACCAACCCACATATCACAATCCCAGAGAACCAAGACAACAAAGAGGACCCTAAGAAAGACATACATGGATCCAATCTACATGGGTAGTAGAAAAAGACAAGATCTCCTGAGTAAATTCGGAGCATGGGGAGAGGCAGGGAGGGGAGCAGAGAAAAATGTAGAGCTCAATAAAAATCAAGTAAAACAGCAACTTAACCAAAAGAATATTATAACTAGGTGTCAGAAATGAAACAGTGCAATAATACATGCAAAATTATTTAATCATCCTTTTAAAACACTCATAGTGTTTCCTTCTAATCCGGCAGATTGCACTCTGAGTCCACTGGCTGTTAATCCTAAACGACACCCGAGCATGTCAGTCATCGTGTGGGATTACCTGCATTACATAGTACTCACATTTATATGCACATTGCCCAGGTGAGCCAACAGGGGCAGAGCATCTACACTTGACAGCTCATCGTCTTAAGACAAATGCTGTCAATCAAGAGGTGTTGGCACACAATTTAATCCCAACACTCAGGAAGCAGAGGCAAGTGGATTTCTGTGAGCAGACCAGCCTGATCTACAAAACGAGCTCCAAGACAGCCAGGGCTACACAGAGAAACCCTGTCTCACAAAAAAAAAAGAAAGAAAGAAAGAAAGAAAGAAAGAAAGAAAGAAAGAAAGAAAGAAAAAAGAAAAAATAAATAAAAAGAGGAATATTGTAAAAGACTCCAAAGCACTAACCAAGTAATCAGGTATTAGCTTTTTTTCTCCACATCAGTTCTCCCATCCTAAGCCACTTAGCATCTTCTTCTCACACTGACACCACTGAAATACATCTAGGACCATGAATTCTTTGGGGATTTTGCCCATCAAAACCTTAGACTGTGTTACTCTATGAAGCACCTTGGTCTGAAAAAAGGAAAGAAGCAAGTCCCATTGCTCTGATCTTACCATGCGGACAGGACCTCCCTCCCTAACCCTAACTCCTCCTCTACTACATTCACTTCAAAGCTTCGCCACATGATCGATCAATCAGATAAACATCTAATAAACTGAATATGTTAGTATGTATGGACCTCTGAGAAACAGCAGAAAAAAATATAAATATATCTGGACAAGTTTCTTTTCCTCATTCTGTGTTTTCATATCTGCAACACATGGATCCAGCACCCTCCTTCCTGGTTCCCTCAACCAGCATGCTTCCCCTGCTCACGCTACCCCATCAACAGGTGCTTGTCTATCATCCCCACCAAGACTTCATCACTCATCAGCATCACTCTGTTCAACTTCAGCATCTTCTGCACATTATCTAGGTGTAAGAGGTTATTATGTTTCTCTCTGGAGACTCACAGGCAATGACTGGAAGCAAAATGCAGCCATCAAGCGATTTAATTAAGGATTTGAAAATGTTAAGTTTCATTCTCTAGCCCCCACCCTCTCTGATCCCCTCTCCCGTTCCCTCTCTCTTCCCCTCACTACTTCATAACTCTTTTATAATCCCACTGAGTTGACCTAGTGCAGGAACCGTGTGCATGACTATGGGACCATCCACTGGAGCACGGGCAGCCTATCAAGGGGCATAGTCCTGAAGGAAACTGGTGCGCATCCCGTTCAAGCAGCCTGCAACTGCCACTCGCTTCTCAGCTAGCGGTGTGACCTCAGGAGCCCGTTCCTCCTCCATGCTGGAAGGCTTTTCTTGGATTGCTCCTGCCCAGGGGTTAGGGTGGGGGAGCAGAACCACTGTGAGTCCGTGTGCGCGACAGCTCGCCGTGCTCAGAAGACAGGCTTTCACAGCGTCTGCTGCCTTTATTCTCTCTCCACCCACTCTTTTCTAAGGATTCCTGAGCCTTGGGCTTCATCCCAAGACACAATTTTTAAGTTTTGAAAATATATTAATGTCAATAGAAGACTATGGCTCAAACATCTCCTTTATGAAATCGAAGTTTTCTCGGCTCTCCCTTTCAGAATCAAAGAAGGCCAAAATAAGCAAAAACACCCTCATCTATAATGCAATTTAAAAATTTAGTTTTGGCCAACTGAAAATCAAAGTTCAGAAACAGTTTTTCTATTGATGTCCATTAAATTTAAAATTCTATCTTAATTTCAGTTCTCATTTGGGTTTTGTATATTCAACAATTAATCAAATATAAAAGCCAATTAGTTACAATTGGTATGCAATCATATATGCACCTCGAAATGGCTCTGTAAGAGTATAACATTCAACAGATACAACTAAATCTGTTCACAATACTAACCCATCTGAAGTTTTTCTGCAAAAGCTTTATCTGTAACACGCATACATTTTATATGCCTTCATCTATATTAACTTTGTTTTCATGTATATGCCATTAGAATATTTGCATGAGTTTTCATACTCTTAGGACAACATATGTAAATAAATCACACGACGATTTGAAAATTTAGCAGCTAAATCTGCAATCCGTTAAGCATAATCAGCCATGCTATTCAACAACTGCGTGATGTAATTCGGTCTTTCCAGAGAAAAGACGTGCTTTGTATAAGAGTATCTTTACAGAACTTGATGTTTTCCAGAAATCTGTATTGACATGTTTTTGCACCTTCCAAGAGTAACATGCAAAGCCTTCTGACTAACGCTTAACAAAAGATAAGGTCCCTTCACCACATCCTGGCGGAAACCTCACTTCTCCCTCGGCCTGCCATTTGGAAACATGATTCACCAATTTGAGTTATTTTCAAAAAAAAAAAAAGGAAATTCAAGTTCCTTGAGATTTTGTTCATATAAATGAAAGACAATATCAGAAATTAATGGTTTTCTACAGTTTTTCGTAAGCTATTCTGTATTTTAACTTCTATTTTCCATTTTATGAATATGACAATCACCACAGCTCCTTCCTTCTACTCTTCAAATGAATAAATGACTGTTTGGTGGCGCATTCAATGTTTTAACGCAGTCATCAAAGAAAACCAACAGTTCCATGTGCCTAACAGACTGTAAAAATATTAATTCTAACTAAGAATCACTAGCTTGGTCTGAATTCTCATGAAACACAGCAGTTCTCTTGCCAGGTGACACCATTTCTTAGGGTTCTGTGGGCAAAGAGAGAGAAGATTAATAAAAACAACCTTTCTTTTTACTCTTTAAATGCTTCTTAAAGAAGATTCATTAGTAATAAAGGTCACAGAAGAAAATCATTTAACACGATACTCAGCTTCATTCGGCAGCTGCCTCAGGAGCCACTTGCCTTAAATGCCAAGTAATTCCCCAAAGGTCCTTTCTCCCTACAGCTGAGAACACAGGTGACTGTGGCAGATCTGCAGCCTGTTTTCTTTTATTCTCTTCTTTTCTCACCCAGAAATACGATTTGCACTTGGCAAGGAAAAGCATTAGTTTCCCTAGTTTCAAAAGACAAGCTAGAAGCCATGGGACCCAAAAGACTGAAATGGAATTTGCAATTGTCGAAACTTACTTCCCCCCTTTCCCTGTGAGGATGGACTGCAAAATATTCATGAGAGTCTGCATCTTCCAACAGAAATCCAAAGATGGGGAGTTGTAGGATGACTGGAAATAATTGCAGGTCACTCTCCTCAGGAGATGCCATTCTCAAGCTTCCCTATGCTGTGAACGAGGAGGAAAGCACTCTCTGGGAGTCAGAAGTTATGGAAATAGATCGTGTTCCCTCCCTGAGCATATAATAATCTCAAGGAGTGTTCCATAAAAGATTTTACTGCATCATTATCTGAACATTCAGATTGGAGGGTGAGAAATTTAGGCCTGAACAACAGCTTTTGCAGAAAGGGTTGTCACGTAAGTAGGTGAGAATTTTCAATTCACCTCTAAGAAAGTTACTTGACTGGAGGAATGTTAACAGTTAACAGCAGCATTAAATAATCGACTATGTCAGCCATTATCAGAATAATCATTTAACTGCAATCACCACTCTTCCCAGCTGTGAGAACTTGAGCAAGTAAATTTAACTCTGCATGCGTTCCTTCTTCCTCTATAATACAGGACTGATTATGCCCCCTACTTCAAAGAGTTAGCATGATGATTAAGTGTGATAAATAAATCTAAAGGACAGAAGACAGTGCCAGCTAAGCATAACAAGTGTCAGCTAATACAATTATCAGTGCAGTTATTAGAATTAATAACAACTTTCTGCTTTGGAAAAATCTGATGGCTCCATTGAGAATCAACATCCTAGAGAGAGGCTTGGTGGAATGACCTCATTTCCTTGTTTATTAATCAAACTCTGTGATAGACAAAAAAAAAAAACCCACAACTCAGTTTAGATCTTTGGCAGAACCATGACAAAGACTGAATCATGTTTCAGGAAGATCATCTCTAAGCTATCAGTGCCATTGTGAAGGCTTTCGTCTTGAGTTTGCTCAGGACTACAGATTGAAGAAGCCTTCCAATACACTGTGATAGGCTTCAGGGTTCTCGTCTGGTGAAGCATTGATTCCATTCCAGAAACACCTACAAAAAACCAGGCTTTCATTGACTTAAGAGAAATGGTAATGAATGAAAAATAAACTGAGCAAAGGTGTGCTCTAACGAGGGAAACATAGACCCAGACAATTATGCCAAGAAATAGGTCTGCTTGTCATCATTACACAATAGAATGTGTTGAAGGTGCAGAATACATTGGAAAGAAATCTGTAGGGAAGTGAAGATGATGACGTGTAGAAAACTAGTTTGAAGCAATCTAAAGCACAATCTATATGCAGACAAAACCGACAAGCCGTTTCCTCTATTAAAACTGCACAGGATAGGATGCCCTTGAAAGACTGAGTCACCATTTGGACATTGAATATCCTTCTCTAAGAAGCTCTGTGTAGAACTCTTAGTTCCCAGGGAGGTGCTAAGGGGACATGATGGAACCTGTAGAAAGTGGGATCTAGTAGAAAGTCCTTAGATTGTGGGGAGTATCGCCCCAAAGATTGGGGACTCTCCTAGATCATGAGGCAAGGAATGGGCTTAACCACTTACTACAACAATGATATGCTGATGTTTTCAGAAGTTGAAAGTTAGGAAGCCACTTATCCTGAGGGTGGGTGACACCTCCTGGATGGTGCAATAAGATAAACTCTTTATAAAATAACTATCCCAGTGTGTTGTGTTAAGTAACAAGAAGCAGGCAGATCCAAGCTTCCAAGGGAGACAGAAAAATGTATATAAAGAAGTAGAGTATAAAAACATGAAGGCAGCTCTGCAATGACACTACTGCTGTGCTGTGCGCATTCTCAAATTCCCTTAACAAGCTTCTAGAATCTCTAGAGAAGAAGCAGCAACACTGAGATGCAAATGAACAAAATATAAGTATTTTCAGTAATACTTACATTTTGAAATACTTCTAAGGATAAATTTAAAAATACCATTTTAGTGCTAAGGAGATAGCTCAGTGCATAAACACAACACAAAAGTTATTTACCATGCATGCTGGATGACCTGGGTTCAGATCCCAGAACCCACATGAAAAGTCAGATGTCCTAGTCCCGGCATTTGCAAGGCAAGTGTGCCTGTGGCAAGTGTGCCTGTGCAGAACGGAGCAATATGGCAGGCAGAGGTTTTAGCTCCAGCAGCCTGCTGGTCAGCTATCCGGCTTGTGTAGCAGGGAAGGAACCCAGATCCAAAGTATTAGACATGGTGAAAGGCCAACACCAAAAAGTTGCTCTTTGATCTCTAACCCACAGCATGACCCCTGCCCACAGACACACACACATAAGCAGAGAGGGAGAATTTTAGAATAAGAAGCATATTCTGTATATTTTGAAAATAGTAAATGTATGAGTGGAAATAAAGCTTGAAAACTTTGGACTTCTGTCTCTGGAAGAGGCCGAGCATAAATCTCTTCTCGGAAACAACGCGGTCTGGGAGAATTTCCGCGGCTTTAGGAAGCTACCGAAAGATTTCCGTGGACGAGATCAGGCCTCGCCTAGACTAGCACCCAGAGATTTTTATCAGCTTCCTTTAACTCACAGCAAGCATTCTTAACTGAGGAAAGAGAACTCAGCTGTGTATGAAAACGTGGTTTAAAGTTTATTCTCTCTTCAGAGCTAGAATCCACAGCTAATCTGCCCATCTGCTGAAACCAACAGTCCAGGAAGGAGGCGCTGCCGTTTCCTTCCTTCCTTCCTTACCAAATGGCTAACTTTGTATCCCGATGTCCATGGAACAAGGGATTGAATAAAAAGAGGAAATCGAGAATGAGGAGAGAAACTGAGAGTTTCCTTTCTGGCCACTGAGCCAAGAGGACTTGGGATCTGGGTCTGGCAAGCTTTTAAAGCTGAGTGTCAACTACAGGCGCCTTTCCTAGGTTCCTGAGTAGTCATCTCAGCCATCCTCCAACCTTACACATGAACCGCGGCAACCACAGCCCAAGCGATGCCATTAACTTTTTTTATCTACTGAGACTAGTTCATCTGCTGGGCAGCCCTTAAAGAGGGACATACATCAATCAAAAGTAAGTTGAGTGGCTACACATCTTCCCAGGAAAACTCAAAAGATCCCCAGAGGCAGCCGCTAAGCGCCGCCCAGTCGCCTCTGCCTCACAACACCACAAAGGCTTCACTTGCTGTCTCTTTGTCTTTTCTTTATCAGAAACCAAGCCACTGCTTCTGCCCTCTCCCCTGGACTTCAAGAGATCTGACTAAGTTCTCCTTGCAGCACCAACAAGGAAACACCCCTCCCTCTGCACACAGAAATTTCTAGCGTGTTCTCAGCTCATCTCAAATAAATCTTCCTGTACTCTTCAGACCTCAGAACCCTTTTATTTTAGACACGTAGGACTTATCTGATTCCCTTCTTGGTAATAGGAAATTTCTCTAGAGTGACCTAGCTCATAAATCATGTGACTATCTGATAGCCACTGCGGTTAGGGTTCAAATTTTAGCTATTTTCCATCTTGCAGTATTAGTTTTTCACAATTCCAGCTTACCTACAGGAAAATATCTGAAAATTGTATGTCTATTGGATACTGTATTTTATTTCATTTTATGGTCATATCATGAATGTTTTGTTGATCTTTGGTTGTAGCGTTCCTGCTCTCTTAGGCAGAATCCCACGTGGCTGCCATGATGCTTTCTCTCTCTCTCTCTCTCTCTCTCTCTCTCTCTCTCTCTCTCTCTCTCTCTCTCATTCCCATTCTTAATAACGGCTCCTTCTGCTTGTGGTTCAGGCCTTTCTTCTCAGCACTATTCAGATTTACCACCTGTCAAAACTTGAATGCCTGCTTTCCCACAAAGTGATCCCAGGTTGTTTGGACTCCGATGGCTGCATCACTCGCCACCACTGTGCAGCAATTAGAGTCAAAGCCTGCGATTTATATTGCCTCATCGCGTTGCCTTGTGTTGCTGTGTCTCACCGACTATTTCAGTCTCCTCAAGGACAGCTGTATGCTGTGCCTATTGCTGATCTCCTTTGCCACTGAATGCAATGATTAATAAGTATATTCCATTTTCTACATATTAAATAGTAACACAGATAAAACAGTTGACTTATGTAGGATGAATTCCTCACCATTGTCTTATGAGAACAATTGCATAGCAAGTCCGTATTTTTGTCACATCAATTATAAAATTAAAAAAAAAACTATAGGACAAAGCAATAGAGAAAACAAAAGAGCATGGTAGAAACCATAACACTACAAAGGGTGCTACTAGGTGGGAATATATCCAAAGGCAGTCTGTGTTTGACCTTGCCTTTTGGCCTGTGCTAGCACTTGCCTCAGGGAGTATTAAGACTATTACAAGATAAACGGAAAAAGAGACAGTGTGGGTTTTGACATCTGGAAAGAATTGTAGACCCAAAGCAAGATCAGGCTTTACTTAGAGATAAAGCAAGTTTTACATAAAAATATTAGAAGATGTAGAACTCAATCATCGCTTCAATCCCCAAAACAAATAAAACGCAAGACTGACGTACAAGTTGTTATTTCAGTCCCTTTGGTTTAAGAGTTAGTGATGACTTGGATCTGGAATGCTTCCCCAAAGGTACATATGTAGCATTGTTGGACAGCTGTGGTACCTTTGAGATGTGAGAACATGAAAGAGCTTAAGTTATTAGGACACTGTTCTTGAAGGAATATCAGAACCCTAAGTGACATTCACCTCCCGGCTCCCTTCCTGGCCGCCATAGGGTAAACAGGCATCCTCTGACATGCACCCCTTGTCATGATACACTTCCCTGACATGAGCCTAGAGAGAGAGAGAGAACAGAGTAACCACCGACTCAAACCATGAAACTGGAAGCTAAAATAAGCCTTTCTTTCTTATAAATGGATTAGGTTGGTAAATTGTCACATTGGTGAAAAGCTAACTAACACAACTTGGATGTGAAATAGGAAGAATAACCAAAGAGGCAGAGGCCAACACAGATTCTCATTTCCATTCTCCTTGAGGTTAACACGCATAGGAAAATGACATGAAGATAAGAGGATAATTGGGACTAGAAAACTAATGTTCAGGACTCAGATTCAAGAAGAGTCAAGATTCCCAGAGAAAAAGAACTCAGTACTTAGCAGCACTTGGCACATCATGGGAGCAACATGTGAAAGAAGGGAGTATACACAGAGATGGAGCTGAGACAGAATCCCATCATCCTAACAGCCAATAGGAGAAATCCAAAGGACACAGGTGTTCTTAAATGTCCTTAACTTGGAGCATGGGAATAACGAGAAGGCGGTACCACCCATACTCTGCCTGAAAATGAGGTCCTATGCATCTTGTCCCCTCCCATCCCTGAAACTCGCAAGACCACATCTGAAAGCAGAGCAGTTTAGCCAACCATCAAGCCTTCCTGAAAAAGGGAGTGAAAACATCGTAGTTGCTGTCACCATTTTATGGATAGGAAACTCGACCAGAACGGCAGACTCATTTCCTTGGATGTTATGCATGAAATCAGTGAAAGAGCAAGTATTCTGTTTTTATAACATCTACTCATGTGTGGATACACTCTCTGATGCTCTCCTGAGTCTAAATTTTCTTTTTACTATGAATATGAATTATGTCATTGCTCAATATATAAAAATAAAAAGTCAAATTTTATTTTAGGTAATTCAAAATAATAATTTTAGTTAATTATTTTTCTTCTTCTTTTTGATTAATTAAAATTTTTATTTATTTTACATCCTGACTGAAGTTTCCCCTCCCTCTTCTTCTCCCAGTCCCTCCTACCACCTCCCATCTGCCCCACCAATCTACTCTTCGTCCTTTATTTTCAGAAAGGGGCGGGCCTCCCATGCATATCAACCAAACATGGCATGTCAAGTTGCAGTAGGATTAAGCACCTCCCCTAGTATTAAGGCTGGGCAAGGCAAACCAGTATAAGAAATAGGTTCCCAAATGCCAGCCAAAGCATTAGGGACAGGAGTTCATAAGTAGACCAGCCTACACAAACTATATATGTAGAGGGCCTAGGTCGGTTCCATGATGACTTCTTGGTTGTTGGTTCAGACTCTGTGAGCTCCTATGAGCCCAGGTTAGTTGATTCTGTGGGGTTTTTGTAATGCCCTTGACCCCTCCGGCTCATGAAACTGAAAAGCTTCTGGAAGGCAAAGGACACTGTCAAAAGAACACAATGGCAGCCTAAAGAATGGGAAAGCATCTTTACCACGCCCACTTCCAACAGAAGGCTGAGTCCCATGATATGTAAAGAACTCAAGAAACTATACACCAAAAAACCAAATAGTCCAATTTTTAAAATAGGGTACAGATCTAAACAGATCTCAACAGATTCTCAACAGAGAACCCTTAAATGACTGAGAATCACTTAAAGAAATGTTCAACATTCTTAGTCATCTGGGAAATGCAAATCAAAGTGTCTCTAAGATTCTATCTTGAACTTTCCAGAATGGCTAAAGTAAAAATTCACAAATGACAGCTTATGTTGAAGAGGCTATGGAGGAAGGGGAACACTCCTTCATTGCCAGTAGGACTTCCAAACTTGTACAGTCACTATGGAAATCAATATGTCAGTTTCTCAGAAAATTGGGAATCGATCTACCTTATTACCCAGCTGTATCACTCTTAAGCCTATATCCAAAGAATGTTCAATCATACGATAGGGACACTTGTTCAACTATGTTAATTAAGTTATTTTAATGCATTATGAATCACATCTAAAATAAAGATGCAGATAATACATAGAAAATTGTTAGGTTTAATTAGTAAACTTAAAAAATTACTGAGTTTAGAGTCACTAAACAAAAATAAATTATGTTACCATAAAATGGTCAATAAATACAAAACCCTAGAAGTTATGACACTTGGGATGGAATAATAAACTAAATATTTGAAATAATTGCACTTATTTGGAATAAGTACAGTTATAAGACATGCTTATAACTGCTATATCAAAGGCCTATAAAGCCCATGAATGAGCAGCGAATGGCTTGCCATGCCCATACATCAGAAGGCTCACTCAGCACTATGCTAGCTCTCCTAAAATGGACACAGGTATTCAGTGTGTGCACAGTCAGTTCTTAGTCATGTTGGTTGGTAATTTAATTCTTTCATATTAAAAAATTCAACAAGTAAACTTTTAATCAAAATGTAAGAATAAAGATTACCCAGGTCAATATCAATGAATAAAAATTTTTTTAAATTCTTATGTTTTCAGATATAAAAACTTATAAGGTCAAGAAACAGTTCCATAAAATGCTTGCCATAGAAGCCTGGTGACCCGAGTTCTCATCCTGAACTCATGTAAAAGTTGAATGTGAGATGCACATCTACAGTCAGGGGCAGAGGCAGGAGTGTTTATGAGGGTGCACATCTGCAGTAGGGGACAGAGGCAGGAGTGTTTATGAGGGTGCACATCTACAGTCAGGGACAGAGGCAGGAGTGTTTATGAGGATGCACATCTACAGTAGGGGCAGAGGCAGGAGTGTTTATGAGGATGCACATCTACAGTAGGGACAGAGGCAGGAGTGTTTATGAGGGTGCACATCTACAGTAGGGACAGAGGCAGGAGTGTTTATGAGGGTGCACATCTGCAGTAGGGACAGAGGCAGGATTGTTTATGAGGGTGCACATCTACAGTCAGGGGCAGAGGCAGGAGTGTTTATGAGGGTGCACATCTGCAGTCAGGGACAGAGGCAGGAGTGTTTATGAGGATGCACATCTACAGTAGGAACAGAGGCAGGAGTGTTTATGAGGATGCACATCTACAGTAGGGACAGAGGCAGGAGTGTTTATGAGGGTGCACATCTACAGTCAGGGAGCAGAGAGGGAAGAAACACTGGGAAAATCAAGGTCAGTTAGCGTAGTGAGAGATCCCCAAAGACAGGTGATGGGAGAACCAACTCCCAAAGCTATCCTCCGACCTTCACTCATATGTGGAACACTCCTGAATTTACATACACACCAATCAAATAAAAACACTACACACACACACACACACACACACACACACATACACACACACACATACACACAAAATCAATCAATCAATCAATTAATTTTTAAAACTTACTAGAAGATTTGGCAACTAAGGTAACAATTTATTTATGTGTTTATACATATCTTCTCAAAGGGTCCAGAAACAAACATAAACAAATTTATAGGAGGGAGAGCAGTCTTAATACAAAATATCTTCTTGAGAAAAAGGAATACTGACTCTGACATAAACAAACCTGAGCTGCAAGGGGTTTCAGACCTAGTACATGGAAGATAAGACACAAAAGTGACCTTAAAAGAAAACATCATTTTCATTTTCTTTGGGGAAGACAGTAACTTCTTAAGCATCATGCAACTTATACATCAATGAAAATTCACAAGAATTTGTTTGCATTTAAGAAAAAATATTATCATGATCAAAATGAGATGCCAAGTCAGAGTGCAAACACACTTCTAATACACATGTCAGATGAACAGCTCATACTCCTAATGAATAAAGTGGTTTCTGCAAACAATAAAGAGACAGACCACTCGATAGAAGCAATGGAAAGATGGATAAATAGAAACTTCACCAAAGAAGGCACTTGACTTTCCAACAAAAATATTACAAACTCCTCAAATTTGTTAGTCCTGTGAAATGCAAGATAAAATCATGAGATGTGACTACATAAAGAAAAATTGCCCTCAATTTATAAAAAAAATGAAGTTAATACCAAGGATGAGCAAGAATGTGGGTAGCGGTACAGCCATGTCCTGGTGGCAAGGCGTGGAGATGGATGGAGTTCTTTAAACATAGCATGGGAGAGTCTACCAAAATGATGGATATTGTGCGACTTTTACCTGGGCCAGTCCATGCTCAGGCTCATCGCCATGATAAAGCATCCTAAGGTTGCTTTCCAAAAAAAAGACATACAGACATATTCATATGCGCCTTGCTCATATCCAGAGAATTTTAAATGACCTGTCAACAGAACAGATTTTTTTTCATACAATTAAATGGTATATATTAATGAGAAGGAAAAGCCTGCTCACATAATCAACATGGATGAATGCCCTAGACAATGTTGAAGGGAAGAAGTCATGTACGAAGATGTTTGTACACATGTACAAGGTGTCGAGCGAGCTCCACAATTTCAGGGGCTGGGGGGGCAGTAACTACCCTCGAGTGCATTACATGCTAGGGTGTACTGCTCAGAAGACAGAGCCACTAACTCAAAACATGGAGGAAAATACAGCATAGTGACTGTGGAAACTTAGGGAGAGCCTTCGGACTGCTGAAATGTTTTCTTTTGTTGACCTGACGTTTAGGTCAACTACGCTCCCTTTGGCAAACAAATTACCAAGCTGTATGCTTAAGATGTGTTTGCTTTTCCATATGCCTGCTACAGCTCAAAAAAAGTTTAGGGACCCTTGTCGCCTCAGCTCTCAGTCACAGCTCTCACAAGTGGCCATGTGGATGCTTTTTTAATGATTCCTGATTTGAAAGTACATCAGGAAGAAATAAAGAAATGTGGTATTCATTAGCATCTATAACTGTAGAATCAAACTTTCAAGACAGCTCCAGGAACAGAACATTATTCTCTAGAACAAACCGTTTCCAATGTAACAAGGATACATGCTATGCAGGTTTTAAAACGTATTTGCCTAATACTGAACAGTGCATATGTTTGAGAGTTTTCTTTTTAAATTTATACAACCTTAGTGAGGAAACAGAATCGGATTGTCAGTGTGATAATCTCTGGAATTAATTGCTTTTGCAAATTCTACTAAACATACTACCAATTAGATTGTTAT
>PVIU01026864.1:0-21344 GCA_004026605.1 Ondatra zibethicus | reverse complement strand
CTCCAGTCCTAAGAGAGGGCAGGGTACCCTGCCCTATGGGAAGTCCAAGGCCCTCCCCCCTCTACCCAGGCTTAGGAAGCTGTGCATCTAAATAGACTAGGATCCTAAAAAGCCAGTACATGAAGCAGAGACAAATCCCAGTGCCATTATCATTGGCTTCTCAGTCAGCCCCAATTGTCAGCCACATTCAGAGAGTCCAGTGTGATCATGTGCTCATTCAGTCCCAGTCCAGCTGGCTTTGGCGAGCTCCCATTAGATCAGGCACACTGTCTCAGTGGGTGGACCAACCCCTCGCGGTCCTGACTTCCTTGCTCATATTCTCCCTCTTCTGCTCTTCAGCTGGAGCTTGGGAGCTCAGTCTATTGCTCTGATGTTGGTCTCTGTCTATATCTCCATCTGTTGCCGGACGAAGGTTCTATGGTGATATTCAAGATATTCATCAGTGTGACTGTGGGACAAGGCCAGTTTAGGCACCCTCTCCTCTACTGCCCAAGGAACTAGTTGGGGACATCCCCATGGACACCTGGGAACCCCTCTAGAGCAAAGCCTCTTGCCAACCCTAAAATGGCTCCCTTAATTAAGCTATCTTCTTCCCTGTTCCCATATCAGCCCTTCCTCCATCTCAACCATCCCACTCCCCCAAGCTCTCCCCAATCCTCCCCTTTCCCTTTTCTCTCTCCCATCCCCTTCTACCCACCAAACCCCACCCCCATGCTCCCTACTTTTGCCTGGTGATCTTGTCTGCTTCCAATTTCCGGGAGGATCTATATATGTTTTTCTTTGGGTTCACCTTATTACTTAGCTTCAATAGGATCGCGAACTATAGGCTCAATGTCCTTTATTTATGGCTAGAATCCACTAATGAGAGAGTAAATACCATATTCATATTCTTGGGTCTGGGTTATCTCACCCAAGATAGTGTTTTCTATTTCCATCCATTTGCATGCAAAATTCAAGATGTCATTTTTTTTTTTACTGCTGAGTAGTACTCTAATTTATAGATGTGTCACACTTTCTTTATCCATTCTTCCATTGAGGGGCACCTAGGTTGTTTCCAGGTTCTGGCTATTACAAATAATGCTGCTATGAACATAGTTGCACAAATGCTTTTGTAGTATGATTGGGCATCTCTTGGGTATATTCCCAAGAGTGGTATTGCTGGATCCTGAGGTAGGTTGACTCCCAATTTTCTGAGAAACTGCCACACTGATTTCCAAAGTGGTTGCACAAGTTTGCATTTCCACCAGCAATGGATGAGTGTTCCCCTTACTCCACATCCTCTCCAGCATAGGTTATCCTTGGTGTTTTTGATTTTAGCCGTTCTGACAGGTGTAAGATGGTATCTCAAAGTTGTTTTGGTTTGCATTTCCCTGATCGCAAAGGAAGTTGAACATGACCTTAAGTATCTTTTGGCCATTTGAACTTCTTCTGTTGAGAACTCTCTGTTCAGTTCAGTACCCCATTTTTTAATTGGGTTATTTAGAATTTGAATGTCTAGTTTCTTGAGTTCTTTATATATTTTGGAGGTCAGACCTTTGTTTGATGTGTGGTTGGTGAAGATCTTCTCCCATTCAGTAGGTTGTCTTTTTGTCTTAATGACTGTGTCCTTTGCTTTACAGAAGCTTCTCAGTTTCAGGAGGTCCTATTTATTAATTGTTGCTCTTATTGTCTGTGCTACTGGGGTTATATGTAGGAAGTTGTCTCCTGTGCCCATGTATTGCAGGCTACTTTCCACTTTCTCTTCTATCAGGTTCAGTGTGGTCAGACTTATATTGAGGTCTTCAATCCATTTGGACATGAGTTTTGTGCATGGTGATAGATACGGATCTATTTTCATTCTTCTACAGGCTGACATCCAGTTATGCCAGCACCATTTGTTAAAGATGCTTTCTTTCTTCCATTGTATAATTTTAGCTCCTTTGTCAAAAATCAGGTGTTCATAGGTTTGTGGATTAATATCCGGGTCTTTGATTTTTTTCTTTCAGTTTATTTATATGATGGATTACATTGATAGATTTTCATATGTTGAACCAGCCCAGCATCTCTGGAATGAAGCCTACTTGATCATAATGGATGATTTTTTTGATTTTTTTTGGATTCGGTTTGCCAGTATTTTATTGAGAATTTTTGCATCAATGTTCATGAGCGAGATTGGTCTGTAATTCTCTTTCTTGGTTGAGTCTTTGTGTGGTTTTGGTATCAGGGTAACTGTAGCTTCATAAAAAGAGTTTGGCAATGACTTTTCTGATTCTATTATGTGAAACACATTAAGGAGTATAGGTATCAGTTCTTCTTGGAAGTTCTGGTAGAATTCTGCATTAAAACCATCTGGTCCTGGGCTTTTTTTTTGGTTGGGAGGTTTTTCGATGACAGCTTCTATTTCCTCGCGACTTACAGGTGTATTTAAATTGTTCACCTGGCCTTGATTTAATTTTGGTATATGGTACTTATCTAAAAAAATGTCCGTTTCTTTTACATTTTCCAACTTTGTGACATACAGGCTTTTGTAGTAAGACTTAATGATTCTCTAAATTTCCTAAGTGTCTGTTGTTATGTCCCCCTTTTCATTTCTGATCTTGTTAATTTTTGTGTTCTCTCTCTGCCTTTTGATTAGTTTGGTAGAGGTTTGTCAATCTTGTTGATTTTCTTAAAGAACCAGCTCTTTGTTTCATTGATTCTTTGGATTGTTTTCTGTATTTCTATTTTGTTGATTTCAACCCTCAGTTTGATTATTTCCAGTCTTCTACTCCTCCTGGGTGAGTCTTCTTCTTTTTTTCCTAGGGCTTTCATGTGTGCTGTTAAGTTTCTAATGCGCGCTTTCTCTGTTTTCTTTATGTGGGCACTTAGTGCTATGAACTTTCCTCTTAGCATTGCTTTCATAGTGTCCCATAGGTTTGGGTATGTTGTTTCTTTATTTTCATTGAATTCAAGGAAGGCTTTAATTTCTTTATTTCTTCCTTGACACAGTGGTGGTTCAGTTGTTGACTGTTCAGTTTCCATGAGTTTGTAGGCTTTCTGAGGGTAGAATTGTCGTTAAATTCTAACTTCATTCCATGGTGATCCAATAAGACACAAGTGGTTACTAAATTCTTTTATTTTTTTATTTTTTTTCGAGACAGGGTTTCTCTGTGGCTTTGGAGCCTTTCCTGGAACTAGCTCTTGTAGACCAGGCTGGCCTCGAACTCACAGAGATCTGCCTGCCTCTTCCTCCCATGTGCTCGGATTAAAGGCATGCACCACCACCACCCGGCCTAAAATTTTTTGTATCTGTGTATGCTTGCTTTGTTACTGAGTATGTGATCAATTTTCGTGAAGGTTCCATGAGATGCTGAGAAGAAGGTATATTCTTTCCTGTTTGGGTGGAATGTTTTATAGATGTCTGTTAAGTCCATTTAATTCATTACATCTATGAGTTCTCTTATTTTTCTTTTAAGTTTCTGTTTGTTTGACCTGTCCATTGGTGAGAGAGGAGTGTTGAAATCTCCTACTATTAGTGTGTGGGGTTTGATGTGTGCTTTGAGTTCTAGTAATGTTTCTTTTACATATGTGGGTGCTTTTACATTAGGGGCATAGATATTCAGGATTGAGACTTCATCCTGATAAATTGTTCTGTTATGAGTATAAAGTGTCCTTCTCCATCTCTTCTGATTGATTTTAGTTTGAAATCAATTTTGTTAGATATTAGGATAGCCACACCCACTTGTTTCTTAGGTTTGTTTGATTGGAAAACCTTTCCCCAACCCTTTACTCTGAGGTAGTGTCTGTCTTTGAGGTTGAAATGTGTTTCTTGTAACCAGCAGAATGTTGGATCCTGCTTTCGTATCCATTCTCTCAACCTGTGCCTTTTTATAGGTGAATTGAGTCCATTGATATTAAGTGATATTCATGACCAGTGGTTGTTGACTCCGGTTATTTTTTTTTTTGGTGGTAGTGTTTGTGTGTTTCCCTTCTTTGAGTTGTGCTGGCAGAGGGTTGTCAGATGTCTGTGCTATTGTGGGTGTTGTTGGCTTCCTTGGGTTGTGGTTTTCCTTCTAGTACTTTCTGTAAGGCTGGGTTTGTGGATACATATTGTTTAAATCTGTTTTTGTCGTGGAATATCTTGTTTTCTCCATCAATGGTGAAAGAAAGCTTTGCTGGGTATAGTAGTCCGGGCTTGCATCCATGGTCTGTTAGTGTCTGCAGCATGTCTATCTAAGACCTTCTGGCTTTCATGGTTTCCATAGAGAAGTCAGGTATAATTCTGATAGGTTTAACTTTATATGTTACTTGACCTTATTCCTTTGCAGCTCTTAATATTCTTTCTTTATTCTGTATGTTTTGTGTCTTGATTATTATATGGTGAGGGGAAATTTTTTCGATCCAGTCTATTGCTGTTCTGTAAACCACTTGTACCTTCATAGGAATATCCTTCTTTAGGTTGGGAAAGTTTTCTTCTACAATTGTGTTGAATATATTTTCTGGGCCTTTGAGCTGTAATTCTTCTTCTACTCCTATTATTCTTAGATTTGGTCTTTTCATTGTGTTTCAGAGTTCCTGGATGTTTTGTATTAAGAATTTGTTGGATTTGCTGTTTTCTTTGATCAATGCCCCTATTTCCTCTATGGTATCGTCAGCGCCTGAGATTCTTCTATCTCTTGTAGTCTGTTGGTTATACTTGTCTCTGTAGTTCCTGTTCTTCTACCCAGGTTTTCCATATCCAGCCATCCCTCAGTTTGTGTTTTCTTTATTACCTCCATTTCGGTCTTCAAGTCTTGAACTGTTTCCTTTACCTGTTTGATTGCTTTTTCTTGGTTTTCTTGGGTATCTTTGAGGGATTTATTAATTTCATCCAACTTTTTGTTTGTCTTCTCTTCCATTTCTTTCAGGGAGTTTTTCACTTCCTGTTTAAGGGTCTCCATCATTTTCATGAGGTTATGTTTAAAGTAGATTTAATCTACTTCTTCTAGGTTAGGGTGTTGAAGTCTTCCTGTTGCATGTTCGCTGGATTCTGGTGTTATCATGTTGCTTTTCACGTTGTTGGAGGAATTCTTGCATTGGTGCCTGACCAACTTTTCCTTCAAATGAGGCCAGGAGAGTCTTGGCATCTTGGTCCAATCTTTACTGTGGCTGACTGTGTACTTGGGGGTTTTTCTTGGTCTGCCCTCTCTTAGGCCCCCTCAGCACTCTCTCAGATCCCCTCTGCCCTGAAGCAGGCTGTGCTGGTGGATCTAAGGACCCCATAGAGGAAAAGGAGTGATTGGGGGCAAGATGGGATGGAGTAAAGAAATACAGTAGTGAGGAACATGCCCTGCTGGATGGCCAGACAAGTTGAGGGAATTCGAGGGGACCTGGACTCTGTTCCCTGGGACTGTCCAGCCAGGCGGCCACTCACTCACCACTCTGGATGGATCTCCTCAGTACAGGAGCAGGGCCTCTTGCTGGGCTCCAAGGACCTCGCATGCTTGGGGGGCAGGGTGGTTTGGTACAAAGAAGCCCCAGCAGCAGGACCACTCACCACTGGCTCCTCAGCCCCTCAGCCCCGAAGCAGGATGAAGTGTGGGATCCAAGGACCCCACAGATGGAAAGGAGTGCTTGGGGGCAATATGGGATGGGGTAAATAAAGAAAGCCAGTAACTGGGCGCCGGATTCCTTTCTTAACTTTCTTGGAAAATGGTGATGGACTTGAGAGTCATCTTGCTGCCCTGTCCTCTCCCCTCCTGATGTTGGAATCCAGACATCTTTCCCTTCCTTGTTCTTAATCTGACTCCAATAAACACCTGCAGCTCTGCTCTGTGCCTCATGTCTGTGTCCTGTGCAGGAGTCATGTGACATCTTCAGATCTTGGTAGACAGTGAGAGAAATGAGTTTTGTGGGTACTCAGAGTAGAATGAGTGTCACTGATTATCCAGAAATAGTTGGAAAGCCTTTTCAGAGGTTTTCTTAGCTATGGAGGCCAGGCTGGTCTTGAACTCACAGAGATCTAAGAATCTCTGCCTCCAAAGTGCTGGAATTAAAGGCGCTGTCTCCCACCACACCAGGCTGACTGCAGCTTTGTGAGACTGTAAGTCAGGAGTTGTCTGAGGGCAAGGAGCATGGAAGCAGCCACAGACTTCACCAGACTGGCAGGATAGAAATGAGGTGCGCAGCTCACCTCATATGTTGCCTTTGGGCTTTACTGTTGTATGAGGAGGAGCGAGCTGTGTCCTACTGCCCAGTTTTTGCCAGATAAAGTCACAAAACAATCCCATACCAGTTTGGATTAAAAGGGGTTACTTATTGGAGGTGAAAAAACTTACAGAACACTGTTCTATACCACAGTCCTCTTGTTGTATACAGGAAACAGAGAGTCTAGCAGTCTGAACGGGAGCCGGAAGGAAGAGAGAGCCAGTGGAGGGCTGCCGTTGCTTTCTAAAATGAAAAAGACCACGCCCCAGTGGGCTGGTATCTTAAAGGCTACTGGCTGAAGGAGTGGGATGGCTGCTTAGGAGAGGAGTGATTCCTTTCAGTACGGAAATCCAGACCTCTATACTTAAGTAGTGGATAGCTCCAACCTCTGCCTCCAAGCAAGCATTATTTGTCAGAACACAAACAAAATATCACACAATATTTACTCCATTTTGTCTAAGTAAAAAAATCAAAAGTTTTAAGTAACATAAAAAGTATATGCACTTAGTACAATAACAATAAAGAAATATATAAGGCAGTAATTACATTAACAATGTCTAGTCCATTAGCATTTGAGAAATTCAGAGAAAATACTCCATTCTCTATCCTATCTTGGAGATTCCAAAATTTTGTACCTAATATACTTTCTATCATGACTTGTATTACCAATCCAAAACTATCATTTTATGTCTCTGAACCTCACACATTTTACACATCTTTTGTGAGAAGTTTTTCTGAGTTTGGTAACAATGAAAAGTATAACAATAACTGTGTAGGCTTCAACTCCATGACACACCTGAGAAAAATATAAAATTACCTGAGTAAACAGGAAGGGCAGAGCAAAGAACTTCCAAAACTAAGAAATGACAGAAACAGTTGGCTGCCTGGACAGTCCTTCAAGGTTTCTCTGCAACCTTGGGGCTTCCAACTCTTGCCTACAGGTTTAGCATATCTGACAGACTTCTCTGTGAAGCAGGAGTTTTGAAGGACTTCCCCACCTTTTCTTGGCAAGGTTCAGCAGTCATTTTCTGCTGTTTCCTGCTTGTTCAATTTGGACAGTATACTGTCGGCAGTTGAGGAAAGGGCAGTATCTTGACCAGTGGCTAGCTTTTGCCATAAAGAAAGTAAATGCCATGTGGAGTTTCTTTGTTGCCTACCATCTTCTGTGAAATAGATTGGTGCTGCCAGGAGAAACATGTTTCATTTTCTTAAAAAAAGACAACCTTATATAATTAAAACATCTTAAATGCCATATTCTGTAGATCTATGAAGTCTTTGAAGACTGCTTGTCTATCTAAAATATATCATTTGACCTTGATAACATACCTAACATGACTACAAATTTGAATGTAATAGGTGACTGACTATTCACGTGAATTTTTTCTTTTTGTTTGTTTTGTTTTGCAAGACAGGGTTTCCCTGTGTAACAGTCCTAGCTGTCCTGGGACTAGCTCTTGTAGACCAGGCTGGCCTCAAACTCACAGGGATCCACCTGCCTCTGCCACATGAGTGCTGGGATTAAAGACGTTCACCACCACTGCCCGGCTAATGTGCATTTAGGATAACGTGCATTTTTATATTATCCTAAATAGCTTGTAATAATAACTTAAGAAATAGAAATTTCCATGGTTAAATGAGCTATATAGGTACAATTATAAACAACAGTAGAAAACTATACACAGTATGCTCTAACAAAAATAAACTCAAATTTTACAAAAATGAATTCAAATATACAAAAATTCAAACCAAATGTAAAGTATTTAAAAGTAGTAGTTACAATTTTGGTTTAAAAGTAGATTTAATAATCATACCCTTTTATCCTATTTCTTCATCCCACTGTTTTCTTTTTAGAATGAGATCCCTGGATCTAATCTCCTTTGTTCAGCATTTTTCCTGACCATTACCAATAACGACTTGTAACTGATCCCTCTAAATGATGACAAATATTCATAATCTACTGAATGACCAAAACCTAACCACTGCACCTCTTAGGTATGTGGGTATCGTGTTCTTAAATTTTTACTTCCTGTTGTCCAGGGTTGATGGCATCTCTTGGGACTCTGAAAAAAACTGGGATAATTGTCATTGTCTTGGGAGAGCTAGCTGTAACATTTGTTGTACAGTTTGTGAAATAAGAAAATGCAGGGCTTATTTCAAGTCCTGGCTAGAGTAGTCTAAAAGGATGGACCAACACAGATAGCCACCTTGAAATTGTCCTGAGCAGTTTGGAGTTCTTACCCGATCTTCGGGTGTTTGACAGCATAGTAACATTGTGATACCAGGTGTAATCGTTGTTGTGGGGCCCCATCTTCCTTTTGGAGACTTCAAATGTCACTGATGGGCATGGTCATGGGTGACTGCAGAACTTAAACATTCTAATGTCACATGCAGCAGATCTCTTAGAGGTTAAAGGATCATGATTTGTTATATACACCCAGAGTATAAAAACTTAATTCCTAGCTACGTGTTAGAGACTCAAACCTCACATCATGTACAGGGAGCTAGAGGAAGCCTTTTTCTAGAATTACTATTCTAGAAGACCATTAATATCATGACAAAAGTTAAAAATATAGATATTGAACTTTATTCATTTTAGATAATAGTTATACTTTAAGAAAAGTGTTACAGAGTAAAAGTAAAACCAAAGGATTGTGAGATTAGTGGAAATAGAACAGTCCCTTAAATTTGTTTTTTCTTCTGTTTCATATTAGGTAAATCTTCTAACATGAGACAGAGATTTTGGATTGTCCTTTGACAAGCATGCTTGCATTTACAGAAGGAGAGACCCACCCACCCATTCCAAGCCAGGTTTAATTTTTAATTGAACTGGAACTACAAAAAAACCATTTGTACACTATGTCTGTATAGAAAAGCAGAAACAAACATTTGGGATGATTTATGAAATGCTATCCTGTTGGAAACATGATACACCAATATCCCAATCTACTCTTTGTCTTGGGACATTTTCTCTGGATGATTCATTCTTATACTTTGAATGTGTCATTTGTCTAGTGGTCTTCAGATTCCTTAATTGGATGCCTTCATTCTCCTTGAAAAACAAAACCAAATCCCTGCTCCAACCCCAACTTTAGGGAATTTACCTTTTGGCAAGTTATAGCTGATCAAATGAAAAGCATTTGTTAGCCAGGTGATGGTGGCACACGCCTTTAATCCCAGCACTCGGGAGGCAGAGACAGGCAGATCTCTGTGAGTTTGAGACCAGCCTGGTCTACAGAGCTAGTTGCAGGACAGGCTCCAAAGCCACAGAGAAACCCTGTCTTAAAAAACCAAAAAAAAAAAAAAAAGAAAGAAAGAAAAGCATTTGTTAGTCTAATGAGTTAGTTTAAATTGAATAGTCACAC
Source organism: Ondatra zibethicus (assembly GCA_004026605.1). Classification (NCBI taxonomy): domain Eukaryota; kingdom Metazoa; phylum Chordata; class Mammalia; order Rodentia; family Cricetidae; genus Ondatra; species Ondatra zibethicus. Next base: position 11,838 of record PVIU01026864.1, on the reverse strand, counting down.
TGGCTGATGAACTCTTCTAATCAAAGGTCTCTCTTGTTCAAATCTCATCTTTATTAATTTTAATGGAATCCACAGCATTTCTTCTCCCATGGAAACAAAAGCAAAACCTCTTTCCCAATGTAACACATATCCTGGTTTCCATTTTGAGGTCAACACATCATCAAAGTATATAGGCTGATTTAATTCAGAAGTTTTTTTTTCCATTATTTAACATTTTTTTCATAGCTGTCCTTTCTTTCTCATTAGTATTTAGAAAATTTAAAACTAATAAAGCATTATGAAATCTATCTCTTGGGGTCTTTATCATCCCTTTCTATTTATGAAGCATATTTTTTAGAGTTCAATTTGATCTTTCTATACCTGCTTTTCCTGTAGGATTTGTGGTATACCTGTAATATGCTTTATATTTAATATGCAAAAAACTTTCATTTTCACTAGAGATATATGCTGAAGCATTGTCAGTCTTGATTTTTATAGGTATGCCTATGATGTCCATAACTTCTAATGAATGTGTGATTGCAGAATCAGCCATTTCAGAAATGAAAGCAGTTGCCCATCAAAATCCTAAATATGTATCAATGGTGTGGGGTACATATTTTAAGTTTTCAAACTCGACAAAATGAAACACATCCATTTGCCAAATTTCATTTCTTTGAGTACCCTTTGGGTTACTTCCTGTAGGCAGTGGAGTTTGGTTATACAAGCAACAAGTAGGGCACTTTCTTATCATTTCCTTGGCTTGTAAGCCAAGTGATGGAAAGTTCTTTTTTCTTTCTTTCTTTTTTTTTTCAGAGACAGGGTTTCTCTGTGGATTTAGAGCCTGTCCTGGAACTAGCTCTTGTAGACCAGGCTGGTCTTGGACTCACAGAGATCCGCCTGCCTCTGCCTCCCGAGTGCTGGGATTAAAGGCGTGCGCCACCACCGCCCGTCTGGAAAATCCTTTTTTCAAACCCTTGCTATTGACATGCTATTTTAAATGAAATTCTGAGGCTGCTAGCACATTTACTACCAATAGTCTATCAATTTCAGCATTACCTTGTGTTAGAGAGCCTGAAATAGCCCTATGGGATCTAATAGATGTCATATATCAGGATGATTTCTAATTCTGATTAGGTCTTGTAACTGAATAGATAACAAGGTCAATTCTGAATCAACCAAAATAAATTCAGCAGTTTTAATATGTAAAACAACTCTCTGCATATTGTAAGTCAGTAACTATATTATGAAGTTCTGGAAAATCTACTACTTCCATGAGAATAGCATATAATTCTGTCTTTTGAACAGAATCACAAGGCCTTTGAGTCACTTTATTCAAATTTCCTGATTCATAACCTACCTTTCCTAATTTTTTGTATCAGTATAGAACATAGGGCCTCCAGAAATTGGTGTTCCCTGTACAATGTGAGGAAAGAACCAGTTAGTTCTCTTTTTAAACTTAATTCTCTTGCTTTAGGTATATTTCTTGTTAATCTCTCTCAAAAATTACTGTACTCTCTTTGTAAATGTTCATTTTCTGCCCATAATGAGTCAATTTCTGTGTTAGTAAAATGTATTACAATTTCTGCTGGGTCTATTCCTGTTAACTTGATGAAGTCTCTATTTCCCTGTTAGAATCAACTCAGAAACCTTTCCTAGATAGGTCTTTAATTTTTTTTTACTCTGTTTGTGTGGTAAAGATAAAATTCTAAGATAGTATCTTCTCTCTGCATTAAAATTCCTGTAGGGGAGTGCATAGAAGGTAAAATAACCAGATAGGGATCAAGTTCTGGATCTAAACAATCCACATGTGCACCCTGCAATTTCTTTTCTACAAAAGCTAGCTTCTTTCTCAGCTTTAGCTGAAAATTCTCTTGGACTATTTAAGTCCTTGTCACCTTGTAGGTTTGAAATGAATCACTCAGTTCTTGAGTTGTTAATCCAACTTCAATATGTTGTGGGCTGTAGCGAGTCGATGTCTCCCAGAAATTTTTGAAAGTCTTTAACTGACCACAACTGATCTTTCCTCATTTGTACCTTTTGAGGTTTAATTTTTTTGCCAACATATTTTATATCTTAGCTAATTAATAGACTCTTCTCTTTGTATTTTTTCAGTAGCAATGTGTAATCTCAAAAAAGGCAAAATTTTCTTTCCTTCCTCAAACTTTTTCTCTAAACTATCTACACTTGAATCAGTTGGTAAGATATCATCCACATAATGATAAGTTACAGATTGAGGAAACTGTACACAAATCATTTCCAATGCTGTCATACTAAATGTTGGCACTGGGTGGGGCTGTGTAATTTCTCTTGTGGGAAATATTTCCACTGATGTCTCTTATCAGGCTGAGAATTATTACAAGTAGGCTTCGTGAAGGCAGATTTTTCTCCATCCTTTTCTGTAAATGGTCAACAAAAGGCAGTCTTTAAATCAATAATTATAATAGACCATCCTTTATGTAATAGAGAAGGCAGAGGAATTACAGACTGTAAAGAGCCCATTGGCTGAAGTACCATAGCAATGGCTCTTAGATCTGTTACCATTCTCCATTTTCTTTTTAAGATTTCTTTTTAAGAACAAATACAGGAGAATTCCAAGGACTGGTCGAATCTTCAATGTTGAGCATTTACCTGCTTCTGTTCTAAGGCCTGTGAATTTCCTGATGGCAAAGGGCATTGTTTCACCCACACAGATTTGTCAGTTAAGCATTTGAAAGGTAGAGCTGTTGGTTCTTTTGAAAGATCAGCAGCTGTTGTGCCCTGTTTTGTACAACCTGAATGGTCAGTGACTGTTCCTTATAAGACCTTGTAAGATTTTTTTCCCAGAAAGATATGGAAGTTCATAGTTTCTTTCTGAGATTGGAGGTTTTCCACTGTTGTAACTATTCATGTACCAATGAGTTAATTGCTATGTTAGCCACATACAGCTTTTTCTCTCTGTTCTTCTGGCCGTACACATTCAACCCATCTTATACTTCCCCTTCACCAAAGAAAAAGTTCTAATTCCTAAAAGTTGAACATTTACCTCCTGACGAGGCCAATTTGGATGTCAAGATTCTGGTACACTTATTGTTACATCCTCCCTTGTGTCTATAAGACCCTCAATTACAATGTCTTTTTATTTTTATTTTTATTTTTGGTCTCTGATCATTCTCAGAAGTCATCTAAAATATTTATTTGATTGTTTCTCCTGAAATTTTTGTTTTCTAAAATTGACCTATCATCCAGAGCAGTATGGTTTTTAGTATCTATTTCTTTTTTTAATTGGGTTATACATCTTTCTCTGTTCCCCTCTCTTTCTCCCTCTCCCTTTCTAGCCTCTCCTGTGCCCCCCCCCAGTACCAATTTACTCAGGGGATCTTGTCTTTTTCTCTTTCCTATATAGATCCTTTTATGTCTCTCTTAGGGTCCCTATTTCTTTCTTTTTTTTAAAGTTATGTATTTTATATACATGAGTGCTCTATCTGCATGTACCAGAAGACAGCATCAGAGCCCACTGTAGATGGTTGCTAGCCACCATGTGGGTCCTGGGAATTGATTCCAGGATCTCTGAAAGAGAATTCAGAAATCTTAACTACTGAGCCATTTCTCTAGCTCCCAATATGGTTTTAAAAAATAGGTACTAGGTCCTATAATTGTTCTGGAATGAAGTTTCTTCAACCAAATTTGACATGGACCTCTGAGAGAAGTCCCCCAGGCATTTCCAGATGGCAAAGGGTTACACTGTTTGTCCTTTGTTGATCTGCACACATTGGTCCTTGTTGGCCTTTGCTGCATCTTCTGCCTACTTCAAAAGGCAGGGGCCTTCTGTTTGGATTCATCCTAGAAAACATTGCATCTAAAAATGCTCAGTCTAGGAAAATCCCTTTTCAGGTGACCTTGTTTACCACAATGAAAACATCTGACATTTTGTTTTTCCTTCAAGCCTCTGGAAATCACCTCTCCTTTCCAGGTATCTTCATGGTTGTAGGATTCAATACTGACTGTATCACATTCCTGTATGGGTGCTGACCTTGTAGATGGAAGTTTCTGCCCCACTAGTCCTGCAGTTGTTCAGTCCCCAAAGAAACACCCAGAGGCTTATATTAATTATACACTTTCATAAACTATTAACTAGTTTATTAATTATAAACTATTAATTAGCTCAGGCTTATTATTAACTAGCTCATACAACTTAAATTAACCCATAATTCTTATCTATGTGGCTTGGTACCTTTTCCCAGTGAGGCATTCTCATTTTGCTTCTTCTGATTCTGGATGATTTTTGATTCTGCCTTTCATCTTCTGAGAATTCTCTTAGTCTGGTTGCCCCTTTATATCCTGCCAGGCTACTGGACAATCAGTGTTTAATTACACCAACAGCAGTGACAAATCTTTACAGTGTAAAAGAGCATTGTCCTATACAGATTTTGCCTTTAAAAGCCCAATTATCCTTTGCATTATGAATTAACATTTTCAAAAGCCAAAGATTCAATTATTTGTCTGGCTTCTGAATTTGGTATCGTTCTTTTTACAGTTGAAGTCAATCTTTGTAAAAAAAAAAAAAATCAGTGGAGGTTTCTTTTGGGCCCTGTCTAACTTTAGTAAATGACTGAGTCCTCTTTCTGACTCCTTTTGTCCCAAGCATTCAAAGTTTCTGCATGGCATAGAGTCAGGGTGTGCTCATCAGTCATCATATAGAGACTGTCTTTGTACATCAGCATAATTACCATCTTGAAGACGTTGGTCTTGGGAGATTTCAAGACTTCTAGCCCACTTTGTTGTTCAATGGTCCTAGCCTCAACTTTTTACCATGTCCTCCACTGTAATTGTGGACCAGGTTCCAATATACTATTGTAACCAAGTCTTCCCAGTCGTTTGGGACAATTCTATTACTAGTTGACTATTAATTCAACATCTGCTCCATAAAAGGTGAATATATGCCAGATGAAACAATTGTTTCTTTAAGTCTCCTCAAATCTAACATTTGCACAGTAATCCAGTCAGCTCTGACACAGCCTTGGGGACACTGTTATTTGGCAGTTATTTCCAGAAGGCGACTAAATAAATTAAGGCTAGTTGTTGACAACCCTGGTTTCTCTCTAATTTTATAATGTAATGGTGTGGTTGCATTTTATTTAAATTCCTCTTTTTCTATATCAGAGTACCTTGATTATCTATTTTAATAAATTTTTCTAAGGCTTGTAACTTACCAGTCAAAATTCCATTATTTTCTTTAGTAATTAGTTGTTGGGCTTGCAAATTATCTGTAGTAACATTTTCTAAGACCTTTATCTCTTGGCAGTCATCTCAACCAACTTTTTTAGATATAAAACAAGATGTATCAAACTGATAATATTTATAATGGACATTACATAAATCCCATCTAAGTTAATTATCTCCTCTAATGTTTCCCATTTTTGCATGTGGAAAAAAAAACTCTCTCCCTTTGTGAGGTCCCACTTGTCTTACCAAATCTGCTGCTGATAACGGTAAAGTCTGAGGCTGGCTGCCTCTGCTTAGCATGTCTGAGCAGAAACGCAGGCGATGTACATCCTGGCTGACAACAGCTGCCCCGACCCTGTGTCAGCAGCTAACGAGGGGTTCCAGGGAAGGCCCACACTTGTGGGGAGAAAAGGAGTCAATCAGCCAGTGATCTGCAAGGGAAACGTGTGGAATCAGCCATGGGAGGGGCAGGAAGGGAAGGCAGAGCTGGTTGGTGCTGAGGGGCTAAAACCAGAGGCATCTGGAGCCAAGCGCCTGTGGAGTTTGGGACTTGTGGACATTTGCTGTAGAGACTGCTATAGGAAAATCCCAGACTTGCTCAGAGGGCTTGCCCAAGAAAGGGAAAGCCAGCCAGAGATGCGGTGACTCCTCAGTGAAACACAGTTCTAACCCATGAACATGACAACCTTGTCTGTCTTTGTGATCCCATCTCAATCTGAGAGGTGAGTCCAGTGCTCCTAAGCTGATCCCCAACCCCCTGCCTTGCTCCTAGCAATGCTCCCACCATGCCCTGAACTTTTCCCTTTCCTAATAGAACTAATTTCTACATCTATGTCCATATAGGTCACCAAAATGGAGTGTTTTTAATAGGAGCCTCTGTCCAGAACTCCAGACGTATACTCAATACCTTCACACAGAGTTCTCTAGAACAGCTCAGATTCAACACTGCCTCAAAACTGTTTCTTTTTTGTTGTTTGCTTTATTTTTTTTCAAGATTGGGTTTCTCAGCACAGTCCTGGCTGTTCTGCAGCTCACTCTGTAGGATGGCATCAAACTCAGAGATCCAACTGTTTTGGCTACTAAGTGCTGGAATTAAAAGGGTGTGTACCACCACTGCCTGTCCCAAATCTTCTTCGTAACATTCTTTCTAAAAAAAATTATCCCGCCAGCCTTTCCATTTCATCTGACAGCATTTTCTTCCTTCCATTGACTCACGACTCTCATTGGTTTGCAGGTATAAAAGGCTGGAGATGGCTCAGTGGTTAAGAGACTGGCTGCTCTTTCATGGGTTCCAGTTCGATTCTCAGCACACACATGATAGCTCTATGGTCTACACTCAGTCTCAGGCTACCGAAGCCTTTTTCTGGTATCCCCGGGGCGCTGAACTTTATTTGTACAGACATACATTCGAGCAAAACACACATACATGTACAAATAAGAGTATCTTCAGCTCACCATGCCACCGACGCCCTCAGAATCAAAGTCCCTGGGGTCATCCGCTCCGTCTCCCATCTCTCCCGAAGCGCATCTCCATGCCTCTCAAAAAGTGGCTCTCACTGTAGAGAAAACTTCTCGAGCCTCTCTTGCACTGGGTGACAGACAGGGACATCCCCCAGCCAGGCTCCCCAGTCCCTCTCAGCCTGGTGAGGGTGAAAAGACCTGGGCAGGGGCTGCCTCTGATGTCAGATGAGCAGAGGGCGGTCTGCAACCTCCGCCTGGGCCACAGCACCATCCCTGCCCAGTTAGTCAGGGCAGCTGCCACCTGCAGACCCGGGGCTGAGCGAAGCCGCTCAGGGATGGGACCCAGCGAATTTCCTCTGGCCCGTGCTCACCGGTCCCGCTGTCACCTATGCGGCGTATTTTCGAGTATCCTCAAGTCTCAGAGTTACTTTAACCTTGGAGGCAGCACGAACTCAAGACGCCTATACTTATACCTGGCACAAGCGACGCCGGAAGTGCCTCCTCTGACGCAAATCGCTGAGCCTTTTGGGTAATGTAGTATCCTCAAGTCATGACCCTTCATGGGAGAGAACACCCTAAAATTGGAACCTTGGTATGCACAGACACTTGGCCAGAAGCCTCGCTGGCATCCAGAAGACCTGGTCTCGCTCCTGCAACAGGGGATGACTTACCTTGATTGCCGTGGAAAGGACTGCAGCCAATCACAGAAGAGTAGAGAGTCCTTATTTCAGATATTCTCCAATGCTACAAAATCAGATTACACGGGCAACCAGATTTGTCTGACCCAAGAATTGTGTTCACCTGATGACCTTTGAGTTAATAGTATTCCCTTATTTCTATTCAGATGTATGTGAACTGACCCTTTATAAAGCCAGTTGTGGGGCTGGTGAGATGGCTCAACAGGTAAAGGAACATGCTCCCTACCCTGGCATCATGAGTTCAAACCCCGGGACCTGCAAGGCAGAAGGAGAGCACCTTTGACCTCTACACACACACACACACGCACACACACACACACACCTGCAAATAACAAAGTAAGTCATGGTCCAAGAAGCCTGAGACAGGTGCCCTACATCCCAGCTGCGGTTGGGTTTTATAGATGAGACCCAGAGGCCTAGAGGAGCATTTTAACTCATGCACACCACACATACACAATTGGCCATTGTCCCAATCAGTGGGAAGAAGGAAGAGATTTTGCTGTCTGGAGCCTGTGTGATCCTTGGCAGACACTCGACTTCTCTGGTCCTTCACTGTTCCATGTTCCTGGGGAGTTCATTTGTTGATGTCATGTAATATGCCCTATGGACCATGGCCCCTGAAAGTGACAGACACTCTGGCTGTGCTGATGATGGTCCCCTAATGCATCTGCAGGGACATTTTGGTAGCGCTGCAATTCAGTAGTGACTGTTCAAAGTACCACTGGTTGTCCCTGCCATGTCCCAAACCAATCAATCCTAAGTCCAAACCGTGCAGGCTCCCCTGTGAATTGCAAGGCTTTTACTGTTGGAACCCTGTTTTTAGATACCTGGAGGGTAGGGGCAGGGCTTCCCGCATCTATGCAGGCGAGCAGGCAAGTAATGTCCTTGAGTCTTCTGGCAAAGATGGAGTCAACAGAGAGGGTTAGCTTCTATTTTTGCCTGCAAAGAAAAAGGCGGCAAAACCTCAGAGGTGAAGGAGATCTCAGCTGTCATACAAGAGACACCACTTGGGAGGGACCTGCACTCTGCAATAGCTCCTGGTTTTGACCTGGTCCAGAGAGTCTCCTGTCCATTCTGTCTCCAACAAACCATATCAGGGTGAGCCTTTTAAACAGCCTCCAATCCAGCCTGATGGAAAGAGCCAACTTCTCTTGGGAACCATGGGCACATATGGGACAGAATGGAGAAGCAACTGGGGAGGGTATGGAGCTCCAGGTGTGCCTGAAGGCAGCTGTGGCCCCACAATGAACTGATTCCTGTCACATGATGACCTCAGAGGCATGCAGCTGGGGTGGTGACAATTTCACAACTTCTAGGGACATGAGGGGATTCAATTAGATTCTCCAGCTGAGCATCCAGGGCTGGATTCTACACAGTGACTTCGGAGATCCAGAGGTCAAGAAAAAAATGAGTGTTTGTGGGTGTGGTCGTAGACTTGAAAAGTAAGGATAAAAGATCTGGGCTGGAGAAGGGGTACCAGGCGCTGATGTAGGTGGACTTGGGAGGCTGGGCCAGAAAGCCTGATGAAGGCCAAGTGGTACAGGGGGACATGTCCTGGGGGGTCTGGTCTGCCTTGACTGAGCTGAACAGTCAGTGTCCTTCCTGCCCCTTCCTCCTGACATCTTTCTGGATTCACAGAGAAGTTGCAGTGCTGGGGAGGAATGCACGCTCCATCCCTTAGCTGGGGTGAGCAGGTGGGCACACGGGCTCCCGGGCCAGACACACAGAGAACTCACCACCAAACTCTTTGCATTTGCCTTGTCTTTCTCTGTCAACTTATCATCAACACATATCTTCAGATTTTTAGCAACTTCCAATGTGGCAGAGTCATTCCTGTACTGACTCATGAAATCCACATAGTCAGGCACAGATGGGCCAAGAAAAAGATCAATGTCCTCATTTATAGCTGGGCAAATGCCACAATCTGGAACACAAAGAACAGGTGATCCTCCATCGAAAGCCTTGCATCAGAACACAGATGTCCTTCTTGGGGAGTGAGGGTGTGAGAGCCCTGGAGACCCTGCATCCCTGACACCAAAGCCTAGTACCCACTTCGATGAATTCACCCAGACTCTAGCACTCACTTCCGCTTCAAGTCAGGAGCAGGTCAGCCCCAAGCAACATGAGAGCACCAGTAAGCTTCATGGTAATCGTGGCAGGTGCCCCTACCCAGTTTGGACTCTTTTATAACTGTCCTGTGTTGCTCAGGGTGCGGGGAGGGGCTGGGTCTGATCTCTCCAGGCCTCTCCCTGCTTGAACCTCCCTGGAACTGTGTCAGGGGAGATGTGTGTTTTGGCAAGAGGATAAGAACCTGGTCAACAAAGGGCCCTGGTTCAGCCCGGTCCCCTTCTTAGTGCTCTACTTAAGGTCACATGTCATGTGAAGACCAAGGAAGGGATGAGTAGGGAGAGGGCAAGCTTCCTCCATCAGTCCTCCAGAGTGAGCCTTTGTTATTCTGTCACATCTGGGAACTCATTGTTTATTAAAAGCCTCCCTAGTAGTCAATGTCTAGGGTAGACCAGACCACTGACCACTTGGGGACCCCTGCTCTGACTGTTTCTGTCCCTGCCCCCATCTTTCACTTGCTCCATGGCTCCATTGACGCAGACTCTAACCCTGAAGTCCTCCTGCTGTCGGAGTCATCCTTCAACTCCATCTTTTCGTTGTTGTTGTTATTTTGTTTGTTTTGCTTGTTTTGTTTTATGTTAGGGTCTCTATACTTAGCTCTGGATGTTCTGGAACTCACTCTGTAGACCAGGCTGGTATTAAACTCACAGAAATTCACCTGCATCTGCCTCCCAAGTGCTGGTATCAAAAGCATGCACTATCCAGCTAAACTTGACCTATTATACCCTTTGCTGATGTTTCTGGTTTTTCGCAGACAGTTTCTTGCACAGGTTAGTTTTGAGTTCATAACCCTGAGAATGGAGTGTGTGTGTGTGTGTGTGTGTGTGTGTGTGTGTGTGTGTGTGTATTTGGTATTTGTATGTATGGCAAATTCTGCTTTCCCTGGGCCTGGTAGTAAACATTGTTAATATTCATTAACAACTTCCTGGTGTGGTTTCTAATTCTTTCAATCCTAACACTATGGATCCAGAAGCAGGTGGACCCCTGTGATTTGGAGGTCAGCCTGGTCCCCACAGGGAGCTCCAGGCCAGCATGAATACACTTTAAGTTCATACTGCAAGTGGCTCATGGTCATTTTCTCATAACTAAGCAATGATGCCACATTTGGAGCAATCTGACCCCTAATTGGTCACTGCCTGACTGTCTTGCTGGTACAGTTGCTTTGACTTTCCACCAAGAACCCAGCATGACAGCCTTGATGGCAGCACCAGCCATTTTAAATAGTCCATAGGTGCCTTGAGAAAATTAGGGGGCAAACTCAGCTAGTTACCCCAGATTCTGAAGACACAGCCTCGATCTGGCTGGTTCAGAGCGTCTAGCAGAGGTTTGTTATCACAGAATTCTAGATGACTCTTCAACCACTTCTACCTGGTTCAGACAGGAAGGACCCCATCTCCCAGTGGCCCACAAGAATGGGCTGCTGAGAGGCGGGCTGTGGTAGGCTCCAGTGCCCCTCTGGCATATAGAGGGGGGGCAGCTCAGACCCATTCACTGTGCTGGGAGACATGCTAGCACTCTCTCCCCTGGGACTGACATTGTCCATGTGCTTCTGTCTTTTCCTGTGCTACTTTCAGGAGTATGGGCTGAATGGACAGCAATGGAGAAGGGGAAGGAGGCAGTAGGCAGTGGAGCAAAGGCTGAGGCAGGGGAATGACAGTGGAGTGGTCAGCAGGCAAGCAGTCTGATGTGTGCTAGCTGAAGCATTTGACAGCAACAGCGCAGGAAAAGGCAGGGTCACAGCAAGAGAGGGCAGAGAGCAGAGTCTGAGGAAGGATTAAAGGGACAGATCCAGAGGACAGATTTTGACAAACAGGTCCTGTTTGACAAAGAGGTTCAGGGAGCTGTGGTAGCTTTAGACACAAGATCCTCACCAGGGCTAAGAGCCACAGCACTGCTGAGTGCCAAGGAAGTCTGACTTCCTACCCATGAGGCCTGGGTCCCATGCTGGTGGGAGGCCTGTTCACTAGAGGGTACCTCCTGCTGCTGCTCCCACCTCCAGCTGCTGCTCCCTGCTGGGACACACGGAGGGCAATGAAAGCATCCCAAGCCAGCAGCTGGAGAGTGTCCCCTCCCCCACCACCCATTTCTGTCTTTGTGAGCAAAGGGGTCCCAGACAGCTAACTGGGGACACACCTGCCTCAGCCTCCCACAAGCGAGGATTCCATGTGGGACACACCAGTCTTCCCCTCATTTGTGTGGACTCTGCCAGTCCCTTGACCACTCTGTGAGCCCTGAATCTGGAACTCATCATTACCCTGGCCTGTTTGTCATCTGGAGCATCTCTGTACCAGGTATGGCTTCACTTTCCCATAAGCCTGACCCCAGGGAGAATCCGAGCCTCCAAATGCTCTGCCCTCATGTCTATGTGCTC
>PVIU01026863.1:0-21345 GCA_004026605.1 Ondatra zibethicus | reverse complement strand
TCCTCCTCTCTGCTTCCTCTTAACTCATGTGCTATGGCCAGTGTTTCACATTTCCATCACCATGCCTGTGTATCACATTTTTGTCTCACCTCCTTTATTATTTCCCTAATGTTTGTATTTATAATGATCATAGTTAATCCATTTTCTATCTACTTGTATTTGAAGCCTTTGCCTACCACCATAGCAACAGTGTTAAGGACTTGATCTTTTTTGACTTGGAACAATGGCCCAGCAAATTTCCTGGTATATATTTAATAAAAAAAATAAATGTTAAATGGAAGAATCGCCCAGTACCGCTTGAAATCTTCTGTTAATATGAGTGAATTGTTTTCTGTTCCAACAAATTTCCACAAACTTTGCACTTAAACAGTACCAATATTTACACGTTTTTTTATCTCCTTTCTACATGTTATACTGAACCCACATTGACATTGCTTAAATTTACACATGTATATAGTATAGGCTAGGATTCACATATGAATAAGAACATGTGGTCTTTTCTGATATTATGTGACTCACCTTAAGAATATGCAAAACCATTCATCCATTCTCTCCCAGTTTTAAAACATAACAGACTACTATATCTGTTCTTCTGTTGTTGGGCAACTAGGTTGACTCTATTTCCTTGATGAAATAAAGAAAGCCCCATAAAATGGGAATGAAAACATCTCTGTGGTAGTACCGTACTCCTAACCAAGGAATATAATGGCCTAGACAGCAAAAATTTCAAGAGATTAAAAAAAAGAGATCAAAGGAGATACTAGGTGACAGATTGTTCATGTTCTTAGACTGTCAAAACTAATACTGTAAAAATGGTTGTACCTCCAAAATAATCTAAGGACTTAATGCAATACCTATCAAGATACTGATGTCATATTTCAGTTTTAGAAAAAATCTAGTATTTGTGGAAATAGAAAAGACAGCGAATAATCATAAAACAATGCTGTAGTAAAAACAGTGCTGAGGCATTACAACACCTAACTTCAAATTATACTACAGAACTCTAGGGATAACAACAGCCTGGCAGTGGCATAAAAATAAAGATGGACTAAATGAATATAATAGAAGCATCAGAAATAAACTGACATAGGTATGACAACTTAATTTTTGATAAAGATGGTAAAAACATACATTGGAAAAAGCATAGCTTGTCCAACAAATGGTGCTGACAAAAATTTGCCTGCAGGAGAATGAAATTAGGTTCATACTTTCCACCCTGTATAAAAAACAATCAATTCAAAACAGATCAAATACTTTAATTTAAAACCCAAAGCAATGAAACTCCTATAAGCAAATAGGGAATACCCTTGGATATTCTGTGGTAGGCAAGAACTTTCTGAGCAGAACACTTACAGCACACAACTGGCCTCAAGAATCAATAAATGGAATATATGCAATTAAGTTTCTGCACAGCAAACAATACTATCAGTAGAGATAATAATGCCTTTTCATTTGAAGTTTAAATGGGAAATTTTCAAATATAGCTTTTCATTATTGTTTTCTTCTTTTTATTAAGTATATTTTAAATGTACAAAATATTTCACACATACACCTCAAGTATTCATATCTGTACCCTGTAGTATGCACATTGATCCATTTTTTGTCTATATCTAAATTAACCTTAGGTTTGGTATGAATAATTCCACAGTCCTTGACACAATATAACTTGTTTCCTAACATTGCTAGGGGCTCAAAGTTCATGGCCAGGGGATCACAGGACAGCACGACAGACACTGGGTTGGTCTGTCTTACTACTGCCCCACAGCTTCCTCCCTACTCATTACACATATACTTTTATTGGCATTTGCTCACAAAAAGTCAGGCAGAGCTCTCTCTCTCTCTCTTTCTCTCTCATCTCTCAATTGTGTGTGTGTGTATGTGTCTGTGTCTGTGTGTGTATGTGTCTGTGTCTGTGTGTGTATGTGTCTCTGTGTGTGTGTGTGTGTGTGTGTGTTTGATTTGATTTTCTGAGATAGAGTTTCATGTGACCCTGGTTCCCACAGACCTGGAACACCTGATCCTTCTGTCTGGAATTTCTGAGTGCTGGGTTTGCAGATTTGTAACCCCCATGACTTGCCTCTCTCTTTACTAGTAAAACCTCCACTGTAGAAACGACTTTTGAAGTCACTTAACCTTACGTTCCTTGGAAGATACCAATATACACATGGAGTTAAATGGAGGTAAGGATTTATGCAAATGAATTTATGCTTTCAAAGTTAAGACTATAGAGCCATAAAAATCAAAAGAATGTTTATAAATGTTCATTTGTACTTATTATACAATATTCAATTAATTTATATTATCAATACATCTTTTATTATAAAACCTTTACTTTCCTACATTTAACAATTTTATCTACTTATAGCTAATATTTGGATATTGTAAGTTGATATTGGATATTGTAGGGCCCATAATTTGTAAATTATGATATGATATTACTAAGATAAGGGCAAAAAGTAAAAACAATTGGGATTATAGAGAATAAAGATATCTGAACTAGACAGTGTTATGAAGATTGTGAAGGTCTGTTGGAGGAGGGGCTGCTTGTTCATTCCGGCTGCTCAGAACCAAAGTAACCACACAGAAACTATATTCATTAAATTACTGCTTGGCCCATTAGCTCTAAATTCTTATTGACTAACTCTTACATATTAATTTAACCCATCTCCTCTAATCTGTGTATCAGCACGAGGTCATGGCCTACCAGCAAATTCTCAGAAAGTCTGTCTCCGGCAGGGGATCCATGGTGTCTCTCTCTCTCTGACTCTACCCTTCTCCCTCCCAGCATACAGCCCAGCTTTCTCCGCCTACTTCTGCCCTGCTATTGGATCAAAGCAGTTTCTTTATTCATTAATGGTAATCACAGTATACAGAGGGAAATCACACATCAAAGTTCCCAAAATGTGAGCCTGAAGGTCAGAGAGTTTGAGTTTATGTTGCTCCCTCAAGGTTTTTGACAACAGGTGTGGCTATACAACCTGGCCTAGGGTGTGGTTGCTTGGTGGTTTAGACATTGGGATGGCCCATAGTGGTAGATCCACTCCACCCTGAACAAAGGTCATAGAATTCAATCATAGTTTTGCTCCTTCTTTTGAAATACGAGGTTTGATTTAGTGAGTCACTGCCTGCAGGATTCCTGGTCTAGGGTGTTTTCACTGCCCCAAACATCAAATACATTCCTCAAGAATTAATGGCTTGATGTCTCAAAGTATTGAAGCAGGTAACTGTTCTAGCTGTCCTTTGTATCATGTTAAAACAGTCTTTTGCCTTCTTCCCACCTTTTGTATTGAAGTATAAAAGTGTATGGAAAATTAAATATGGGCAAATTTAGAACTCAGAGGTCAGAACAGGAAGTCAGCATTCAGGATTCCCTGAGCTGCCCTCCTGATACTATCCTCTGTCTCTGTGTTGCTTTCTTATCTCTGTTCCTCCTACCTAACTTTTCTAATCTTCATGCCCCTTCCCTGGAATTCACAAAACTGCAGCAGCTAGGATGGTGACAGAATACCCAAAATAGTGGCTCCCAACAGAGGATGAACCACAAAGTGAAATAAGACTATAGTGTGGAGACCCAAAAATGTGAGTCTATTTCCAACTTGACAAAAGGTCAGAGAGTTGGAACTTACCTCTATTCCTTCAAGGTCATTGTCCATTTTTACCTGAAACAAGGGTTCCACCTAGATTTAGATCAGAGAGTTCTGCTCTCTCAAGGTTATTGTCAAAAGGTGTGGCTAATATCCAGACCTTGTATTTCAGGAATAGAGAAGTAGATGTGTTTCTACCTCAAACAAAAGTCTAAGGATCCAACTAAGTTCCTGCTCCCTGAAGGAGATAACAATGGATTCCACATAGGGAATGGTTTGCCAGATTTTTTGGTCTAAGCATTACTTATCTTGTGTCAGAAACAAAATGTTTACCTAAGAATGTAGCCTATAACCTTTGATTAGTATGTTCATTTCCTTGTATCATGTTAATGCAGGTTATTTTTGTTTTTGTTTTTATCTTACTCCTACCTTTTGGGATCAGGGGTATTTTAAGCATAGAAACTAAATATGAGCAGATTTCAGTATTCACTAGATCTCCCCTCCTGATACTATCCTATGTTTTTTGTTTTATTATTTTCACTCATGTCTTCATACTCTTTACTATTTTTCTGATCCACATGCCCCTACCCGGATAAGTGATATTTTTGTCAACGATAGTCTCCAACACTATAGTAAAAAATGGAATGGAAGGGACTGTCTCAGATTAAATATTTTCCTCCTTCCTTCCTTTCTTCCTTTCTTTTTTCCTTCTGTGTGACAAAGTCTCCTGTAATCCAAACTGACCTCCAACTTGTTATTTAGTACAATCTAGCCTTCAGCTTCTGGCCTTTGTCTCCTTTTTCCAAAGGCTAGGATTACAAGCATGTGGCCCTAAACTCAGTTCATAGTTCATTTTCTGAAAGGAACACTTAATTTACACCTGTGTTAAAGTAGAAGTTATTATCCCATGCCCTTATCATATTCTTCTAGGTCTAGTAAAGTATAACACCACCTAAAAGTCAATGATTAGGTCTCTTTTTGAAGCTACAAGTTAAAATTTGTTCTGTGGTCAGGTCTCAGCAATACTATGTGGCTACATATATTTATCTATTTTCTATCTATCATTGTCCACCTGCATAATATATCACAACAGAGTGTCATCTAAATTTTCCATTTCACATAGAAATTGTTTAAGTCTAGATAGTATTTGGTTAGCAAAACATAAGAATCCTATATAGACAGATTATGTGTTATCTAATTTTTCCCATTACTGGGGATTAAACCAAGACATCTTGCATTTGTGTAAACACCCACCAGAGAGGCCTGCATGGATTATACAGTTTATGAGTAATAGACTAAATTTACAGTGTTCAAACTGCAGGGAGCCTTGTAAATCAGCAAGGATAACCTAAAGCTCCAAAGTTTCTATAGAAATCTCAGCCAAACTCTGAATGAGGACAATAAACAGCTGTGCTGAGTCCTCAAATTGTCACAAAATGTCAGTTTCCTTAGCTCAAGCTTATGTTATAATCTGCTGAATGAAAACACCATTCCTGTACAATGGTGCCTCTTTTCAGCTGTCTTATCTGTACAAGTGGACTATGCAGAATAATGACTTTTTAAGACACTAAGAATCTCATACACAAGAAAGAGTGTGTGTTCCATTGCACTTGGACTTACATGTGGAATTAAGGTTGTTGATCTCAAATTTAAGGCTAGGGAGATATGGTAGTTTGAAATAAAATGAGCTCCAAAGAGAATGCCACTATTTGGAGGTGTGACCTTGTTGAATTAGTTTTGTCCTTGATGGAGGAAGTGTGTCAGTGTGGGGGTGGGCTTTCAGTTCTCTTTTACTCCAGCTTCCCTCAGTGTGACACTAGACCACTTCCTGTTGCCTGCAATTCAAGATGTGGGAATCTGAGCTCTTCCTCCAGCACCATGTCTGCCTGCAGTCTTCCATGTCCTGCCATGATGATAATCAACTAAATTTCTGAAATTGTAAGCCACTCCAGTTAAGTGTTTTCCTTTATAAGAGTTCCCATGGTCATGCTATGTCTTCATAGCAATAAAAACCCTCACCAAGACAGATATAATCCTCCAATCTATGTGTGTCCAAAGCAAGAGTCCAAGACTCTCAATAAGCAAGAAAGAGGAGTCAGAACAATATGTGAGTGTGGAGGAAAAGAACAGAGTCAGCATGACGGGTTTGAGGGGGAAGATGCATGCCTTTAGAGCTCTGGAAGAAGCCAGAGGTGGAATATCAGTTAGGAATGTGAACAGGAGCAGTCACTGCAACACTCCTGCTCCACTGAGGCATGTGTTGGACTTCTGACCTACAAACAGAAAGATGATCATTTATATCACTTAAACTACTAAATGTGTGATAGCCTGCCAAAATAATGAAGAGTATTTTCCTAATAATTGATATCCTCATACCGCCCTCCTCTCTTAATATTTACAATGAATAAATCTTCATTTTTAATTAAGCTGTGGAAAAATCAGTTAATATTCACTCTTTACAACTGATCTTCAGATATGGACACCATATTGACATTCATTTTATACATCATTAAATGAAAGCATCATAAGTGAATAAATAGAACAATCAGACAAATTAGCATTTAATTAAAAACTTTATGAATGGGCAAAAGTGGGACTAAGAGTTAGATGTTCACATAGCTCTGCTTCAGTGTGAACAAAGATGCTTATAGAAAAACACAAAGCGACCCCAAGAAATACCATGGTTGGTTACAATTCTGCATTTACCTTAGAGTCTCAACTTCTTGCAGCAAGCATGTGTTCTTAAATAATGTCATAGTTTACTCATTTCCATAGTGTTACAAATTTCTCTACATGGATTTGTAGTGGGAAGGCAGCTTTCCAAAAATACTCTGATAGAATTATAGATTATGAGATCAAGGTGTAATGAATTAGTAATGCTTTATATGAGGAAGTTAAAAAAAATCAATGGGATTTATGTGTAAGAAAACTCACTAGTACCTGATCTACCCTGTTATCATTGCCAGCAGAGGAGGAGTCCAGGCAATGCTCAGAGCCAGGAGACATGATATTCTCTGCTGACTAGAGATCTAAGCTGTACTTGAAGAGCTCTGAGCTTGCTGATGCTTGGGCCAACTTGTACTTAAGATGCTCACCCATCTATCCTACTTGTGAGAAATCAACAAGTTCTTGAAGAGAATCCCTATTTGAAGAATCCTTTTTGCTGTAGGAATAATGAAGAACTAGAATCCATGTTTTTCCTATATATGCAGTGAAGCAGGTCCAGAACACAAAACAGTTTGTACCTTATGCTCCAGTCCTGGTTGCTGTAATGCAAACTACTCAATCCATGTGGGATTCCCCTCTGTATGCTATGAATATATTTTATTACCATTGGTTATTAATGAAGCTGTTTTAGCCAATGGCTTAGTAGAGTAAAGCAAGGTAGGAAATTCCAACAGAGATATAGAGAGAAAGTAGGCAGAGTTGAGGAGACATTATGTAACTGTCAATCAGAACCTTACTGAAGGCCACAGCCTTGTGGTGATACAGAGGTTAATAGAAATGTGTTAATCTGAGATGTATGAGTTAGCTAGAAATATACCCAAGCTATTGGTCAAACAGTGTTGTAATTAATATAGTTTCTGTGTATTATTTGGGTCTGGGAGTCTGGAAATGAAAAAGCAGTCCCCACCTTGTCAGGAACCAGCCTCGACAAAAATACCTTTCACCAGGGTAAGGGAGTGGGGATTAGAAATATAGTAAAGAATATGAAGATGTGAATGAAAATAATAAAATGGAGAAACATATAGGATAGTATCAGGAGGGAATTTTGCAGTGAGTACTGAAAATTCACCAGTGTTTAATTTCCAACTGCTTAAAATATTCCCCGCCCCAAAAAGTAGGAGTAAGACAAAAGACTGAATTAACATGATACAAGGAAATGAACATACTAATTGAAAGTCATGGGCTACGTTGGTCATTAAACATTCTGTTGCTAGAACAAAGCAAGTTGCCAAGTCACACTCAAGCCCTAGACTAATGCCCTAGACCAAACATTCTATAGGCAAACCTTCCCTGGGTGGAATCCAAAATTATTTCCATAAAGGGAAGTGGACTTAGTTGAATCCTTAGCCTTTTGTTTGAGGTAGGAACAGACTACTTACCTATTCCAGGAGCAAAAAGTCTAGCAATTAGGCACATCTGTTGACAATAAACTTGAGAGACCAGAACTCTCTAATTTACAACTAGTTAGGACCTGTATCTGAGGTAGAAGTACGATAACCTTGTAGGAACTAGACACAAGTGCCAAACTCTCTGACCTTTGGCCATTTTGGGCCTCCACACCACCTATAAGATGGCACCCAACATGGGACAATTACAATCACATAAAACCTGAGTTTGGGAAGGAATTCTAAACTGAAAGGAACAGAGTTAAGCACGGCTTCTTGGTAGCAACACATTTTCAGATAGGCTCTATTTGCTGATGGCAAAGCAAACAGAGCTCCTGTTTCTTTACTCAGCTTTAGTTGCAAAAACTTTCCAGTTTCTTTAAGAGAAGGTTTTCTGGTTTATGCTGGCAAATGAACCCTGGCTATTTTAGCAGGTCCTGCACTTAAATGGGGTTTCTGGGCAGCATGCTACAAGTTACTTGTTGGCAGCATGGGCCAACTGCTTCCCAGAGTTGAGGTGGTGAGCAAAGCTCCCACTTTGTGATGAACTACCTCTGCCATATTAAAAGGCTGAGAGAGGCGAAGTCAGTATTATGGGCTGCTATGACATCACTGCTTATCATTTTAAAATACTCCTTGTCATAAAAGGATTTCAGATACAAAATAGTATAGATTCAGACATAATATACCTCTAAACAAGGCACAGTATGTTTAAAAAATTTACATAGGCTAAGGAGAGAGAAGAAAATGGGTATAGACAGTTATAAAAAATAGTAGTTATAAAAAATAAAACAAACTCTTTAAAGAGACAGTAAAATAATATAAAAAAGTACAGACAGTCACAGATTAAAGGAGTAAAAAAAAGCCACATAAAGAGAGTCTTGAGTATATTATTGTGTTTTCTTTGAGTTTTTTTTATTGCAGAGAAATATTTGATTCTGAGAGATGCTAAATTAAATGAACATAATGTATCTTGACTTCAAAATTTGAGTCTCAGGTTATGTTACTTTAGAAAAGAGATACTGCTTTTATTCCCATAGCGAATGAAAGCCTGTGGGTTCCTTCCAGGCTAACATGGTTTGATGGAACAAGACCCCCTAAAAGGTCTCTGTGAACCCCTAAAGACACTTTGCCTAAGAAACAGCAGTAAGCCGTTTGGAGAAAACTATGCTCAAATTCCCAACATGATTGTAGGGTATTCATTTCTATATCATATCCTCCTTTAAGTGAAAACAAACATTTATAAACAATCATGTTGATATTATTTGCTTCATTATCAAAGATCAGGTATTCGAAGATGTGTGGATTGATATCCAGGTCTTCTATTAGGTTCCATTGGTCCTCCTATTTGTTCTTATGCCAATAACAGGCTGTTTTCAGTACTGTAGCTCTGTGGTAGAGTTTGAAGTCAGGGATTGTGATGCTTCCAGAAGTCCTTTTGTTGCACAGGATTGTTTTGGCTATCCTGGGTTTTTTGCTTTTCCAAATGAAGTTGAGTACGGTTCTTTCAAGGTCTTTGAAGAATTTTGCTGGGATTTCAATGGGCATTGCGTTGAAGCCCATCATTCTCTTGAAGCAAATAATATCAAATGGAAAAAAGAAATCATATTTAACAAGTGCTGCTGGCGTAACTGGATATCAACATGTGGAAAAATTAAAATAGATCCATATCTATCGCCAAGCACAAAACTCAAGTCCAAATGGATCAAAGACCTCAACATAAAGCCAGCCACACTGAACCTTATAGAAGAGAAAGTGGGAAGTACGCTTGAACACATTGACACAGGGAACCACTTCCTAAATATAACCCCAGCAGCACAGATACTGAGAAAAACAATAAATGGGACCTCCTGAAACTGAAAAGCTTCTGTAAAGCAAAGGACACGGTCAACAAGACAAAATGACAGCCTACAAAATGGGAAAAGATCTTCACTAACCCCACATCAGACAGAGGTCTGATCTCCAAAATATACAAAGAACTCAAGAAATTGGACACCAAAAGATCACATAATCCAATAAAAAAAAATGGAGTACAGACCTAAATAGAGAACTCTTAACAGAGGAATCTAAAATGGCTGAAAGATACTTAAGGAAATGTTTAACATCCTTAGTCATCAGACAAATGCAAATCAAAACAACTCTGAGATTCCATCTTACACCTGTAAGAATGGCCAAGATCAAAAACACTGATGACAACTTATGCTGGAGAGATTGTGCGGAAAAAGGAACCCTTCTGCATTGCTGGTGGGAATGTAAGCTGGAACAACCGCTTTGGATGTCAGTGTGGGGATTTCTCAGAAAATTAGGAAACAACCTTCCTCAAGACCGAGTCAGTAATACCACTTTTGGGTATATATCCAAAGGATGCTCAATTATACCAGAAGGACATGTGCTCAGCTATGTTCATAGCAGCATTGTTTGTCATAGCCAGAACCTGGAAACCACCTAAATGCCCCTCTATTGAAGAATGGATAAGAAAAATGTGGTACATTTACACAATGGAGTACTACACAGCAGAAACAATTATGACATCTTGAATGTTGCAGGAAAATGGATGGAGCTAGAAAACATTATTTTGAGTGAGGTAACCCAGACACAGAAAGACAATTATCACATGTACTCACTCATAGGTGGTTTTTAAACATAAAGCAAAGAAAGCCAGCCTACAAACCACAATCCCAGAGAACTTAGACAACAATGAGGACACTAGGAGAGACTTACATAGATCTATATGGGAAGTAGAAAGTAGAAAAAGACAAGATCTCCTGAGAAAATTGGGAGCATGGGGACCTTGGGGGAGAGTTGAAGGAAGAGGGGAGAAAAAAATTACATGTTAAATGTAATCTACATGGGAAGTAGGAAAAGGCAAGATCTCTGGAGTAAATTGGGAGCATGGGAATCTTGGGATAGGGTTGAAGGGGAGGGGAGACGCAGGGAGAGGAGCAGAGAAAAATGTAGAGCTCAATAAACATCAATAAAAAAGATAGAATGATGGGCATTGAAGGGCCTCCTTACGGAGTTCGTTAACCACTTGGGCAAGAAAGTGCTCTTGACTGTTCTGCTTGATAGTATGCTGTATGAACTGTACATGCAGGACCCACAAAAAAATGACTGCTGAACTTGCCTAAAGATGAAACAGTCCTTCAGGGTTCTTGCTTCATGAAAGAATATGACAGACATTCTGCAGGATACAGAAGAAAGTGAGTGACAAACTGCCAATAGAGGCAAAACAGATCTTCAAATTTCCTGGTTCATGGAAAAGTCTTGGAGATACTATTGGCCTGTAGGCTGAAGATGAATGCCCCAATGTTACAGAAGAACTTTGGGTGACTGTCCAGGCAGTGAGATGTCTCTATCAATTCTAGAGTTTTGGAAGTTGCTTACAATGCACTTCCAGTTAACTCAGGTAATATTATAATCGTCTGGGGTCTTTGATGTAGGTGCAGAATAGATAGTTCTAATTATAGCTTTCCTTAGTTATGATAAAAGATAAAGTAGATATAAATATGGTAACTGTAATTCTTGCTTGATTCCTCTTTTGTTATATGTAATTTTACTATGTTAAAATTAAAACCTTCCTTTTTATTTAGACAGAAAAGAGGAGATGATGTGAGATTCCCCTCTGTATGCTATGAATATGTTTTAGTACCATTGCTTATTAAAGAAGCTATTTTGGCCAATGACTTAGTAGAGTAAAGCCAGGTGGGAAATCTGAACAGAGATATATAGAAAAAGTAGGTGCAGTTGAGGAGACCCCATGTAGCTGCCAAAGGAAAAAGAGTCCAGTCACCAGCCAGAACCTTACTGATAGGCCACAGCGTTGTGGTGATACACAGATTAATAGAAATGGGTTAATTTAAGATGTAAGAGAGAGCTAGAAATATGACTAAGCTATGGCCAATCAGTGTTGTAATTAATATACTTTGTTATTATTTGTGTTTGAACAGCCGGGAATTAAATAAGCAGTCTCTGCATACAGGCTGGCAAGCCACATCTATCTCACTGCCAGCTCACCTGCAGACATCAGTAAGCCAGTGGACATGCTCAGGGAAACCTGCCAAATCCACTGTGGAAATTTTTGTCACAGTATCCATATACCACGCCTTGTTCAAAATGTCTCTAAGGTAAAACATGAATATTTTCTCCCAAAATAACTTAAAAATTTCTGCTTTGAAAAATAAATTACTTCTGAATTAATTTCTAGTGATTTGTCTTTGTTTGAAAATTGAGCTTTTTATATTTATGGAGCATAAAGCTTCAATATTCAGCTCAGCAAAAGGTTTCTCTTGCATGTACAGTTTGAATACAAGGTGTTCCATAAATCAGAGACACACAGAAAGAAAGATGGTGCATTAGGAGTACCAGGTAGCCTCCACAAAGATTTACCCAACCATACACAAGGAAAATGGTTCTGTAGCAAGGAAAAAGAACATGTGTACCCTGGGTAGAGCAGATGCCTTAGACATGTATACCAGAAAGTTATAAATGGCTGCCTTCCTGTGTGTGTAAAAATATTGCTAGCATAGTAAAGGTGTCATAGGTAAACATTCCTTGACTACCAGGAAGTTCAAAGCAAAATGGATGATTTAATTAGAAAGTTTTCTGTTCTGTTGTGGAAGGAAGGCATAGTCCTGGTCTTCTGCTTGAGAGACTTTAAGTAAACTCATTCTTTAGACCCTTAACAAATGACCTAGAGAGCACATAACTGATCTTCCCCGTGCTCTGTGCTGAATCAAAGACTGCAGGATTCTAGTACACATCTGCATGACTTAATAGGAAAATAAATATATTACAGGATGCACTGGACACACTTGCATTAAATCTCTGGCCTCTCATTTCCTACATTAATTTTCTGAAGGTCTAGAAATTCAAATGCTCCATCTATAAGTATACTGCTCTTTTTTTGGACCAGCCTGCCATCATCCCTTACACAGTCAATAAACTCCATTTTCTTACTATATCACCCATGTTTTTATCTGAAGAGAATTCTCAGAGCCTGGTTGGATGTGAAGGATACCTGTAATCCCAAAAATCTGGAGACAGTGTAAGGAAGTTACTAGCCTGGGGCTCTGTGAGACTATCCCCAAACAAAGAAAATAAAAAATAACCAACACAAAACACACCTAGAATAATGATTAGAAATTATGTTGAAACTTTAGGAAGAAAACATGCCTCAAATGTCTTTAAAACCCACACACTAAATAACTGCATTATTTATCTGCAAATTAGAATTTTAAAGGCTACAAATGGACATTATTATAAAATAGGCATGAGTAAGTTGTTCCAATGGTAAAATATAACATATAGTCACTCTATTTCTAAGAATGTATTATGAGGTTTGTGGCAGTTTCTTAAAATCTTCCCCATGCTTGCCTCCTTTTGTCCTGCTCCATATACCATGGACTCTCCAGCTTTTCTTTAAAAGAAGTATTTGTAATTTTCCTTTTCTACTGTATCCTTTTCTTTAATAGTGTACTTCAAATCTCACTTCTTCATAGCTGTCTTTCCCAGATATCCAAATTATTATCATTCTCCCTTCTAAAACATGGATATTTTATTCTTTTCCATTTTTGATTTAAAAATATTTTATACAATATATTATAAAAATATTATTTATCCTTTCCCAACTCCTCTTATATTCTCCCCTCCTCTCTACCCACCCAAGTACACATTCTTTCTGTTTCTCAAACCATCCCCCCCAAAAACATGACAATGAACAACTTAGAATCAAAACAGATAAACAAACTGAAAAAGAAGAGAAAAAGAAGATCAAAAATCCGAAACAAAGCAAAAAGTACACAAAACATAGAGTGTATGTTGTGTCTGACAACTATTCCTGAGCATAGGCCCTTCCCTGTAGTGTGACTGATATGCCTATCAACACTCCTTTGAAGAAAACTGGTCTTCCCTTTCCTGGTAGGTATATAGCAATTGAGTTAAGGATGAGATATTGTGTCTACTTCCCCTCATGAGTTCTGGTACCCCTTCTGGATTGAATCTGTATAGGTCTTGTGCATGTAATCACAGTCTCTGCAAATCAGTCCTGTTGTATCTGGATTACAGTTTTCTTGGAGTAATCCACTACCTGTGACACTTACAATGATTGTCTCCTTTTCTACATAGAGTCCTGAGCCCTGAAAGGAGGACTTTGATAAAAACATCCCATTTAGGACTGAGAGCTCCAGAATCTCATTCTCTGTACATTTTCCAGTTGCGGGTCTCTGAGTTAATTCCATCTATCACAAAAAGAACCTGCTCTGATGAAGATTGAGCCATGCTTTGATATGCCTCCCAGACCAGTGTGTCAACTGTGAGGCCCTTAAATTCTAGTTTTGCTTCTCTTCCTATACAAAACATCAGAGCTCACTGAACATAGAGACTCTATACTGCATCTCTATTACAGCAGTATAGTAGCAGGAGTCTGTTACAATGACCTTTGAATGTTAAGTCAGGCTCGAGCATAACAATATATTTTCCAAGCCCTACAGTTAGTATAGAACACCTAATTATGTTGAGAGAGAGAGAAAGAGGTAGGGAGAGTTGGTAAGAGAGACACACACAGAGAGAGAGAGAGAGACAGAGAAAGAGAGCAAGAAAGAGAGAGGGGGGAGGAAGTGAGAGATCAGTTTCATGCAGAACTTTAAAATATTCATAACTGTAATAAAGTATCACAACCCATTAGCTGTGAACTCATGTTAGTGGTATTGCATCTGGCTGGCCATGCTATTCTCATTCTAAATCTATGCTGTGTGTAGGATCTTGTCAAAACTCTCATCATTACCTCTGCTTTCCAGTACACTAGAACTCTTAATCTATTCTTCCTATATAACGCCTATTAAGTTGCTGTCTGTTACATCAATTCACATGTTTATCTTCCAGACTAGAATAATTCACTGATGGAACAGAGATCACATCTTATTTTCACTCCTGGGGTCAATCATAGAGTCGCATGAGAGATGAGGTTCTGACAAGTGTTATATTTAATAGTAAAATATCCTTTTACTTTGCTTCTTTCTCCATCAGATGTTGTAACTTCCCCACATCAATGGATATCACTGAATGCTTTGGAAACATTGCGCAGGATCAAAAATGAACATTTGCAACTCCTATTCTAGCCTGCTGCAAATATCTCCAGAACAGACAAAACCCTACACTGCAGTGCAAAGCCAAGCAGTTCTAATCTTGTTTGATTAGGAAAGCCTACAAGACCCCAGCATACTGGAATGTCTGTTGCTAGTTCTTCTCATGTTAGTGTTTGGATGTGCATGAATGTTGCACATCATTCAATCCTTTCGAGATGACTGATGAAAGGAAAGCAGAATCCTGGAAAGTAAGATGAGAGTTTGTTGTTATAATATCAAGCAGCATTTAAGACTTATCAAATCTTTCAGATAATTTTGATTGAAGATGAAAGTCGATGACACATGACTTTGAAGTGAGCTCCTCTCCAGAGTACAGCTTCTGATGGGCCATCCTCTGAAATTTTCACATAGATAGTTTGTGTGGGAGAGCAGCAGCTTTCCTTAAAGGCGGTGTAACAAATGTTGAAAGTTAGTATTTCTTACACAGTGAATTAAAAGGACATCAAATGAGAAACTTCCATAACTTATTTTGTCTGAAGGAATATTTTTACTTTATTTTATATTTTACTTACAAAATGAAAATGTTAATAATAAGATCTCTAGCAGCATTTTACCACAAAAACATCTGCAGCAGGAGTAAGGAACAGAACATACAAACTTTCCTCATCTTCCATTAAGCTGTTTAAAATTTAAATTACTTGCCAAAATATCATATTTTCCTTATACTAAGTGTCTGTTCTCTCTCGATTGAACCGAAATCTTCTCAGGTCACATTTACACATGGATTGCAAAGCATACTATGACATTGGTGCCATAGTAAATAAAATGTTATGTGATTGTATTCACCTTGATCTGTATAAAAACATTAGAATTTTCAACATGTTTTCAATCATATATCACTTATTCCTGATTTAAGAGGCATTTATTTTTGCAAAGTTTAAACTCTTATAGTGGTATATTATTTATGTTTTAATAAATAAAAGTTGCCTGAAAATCAGAGGGCAAAGGAGCCACACTAGTCAGCCATACAGGCCAAGGAGTGGTGACGTACACCTTTAAACCCAGAACTAGGGAGACAGAGGCAGACAGATCTCTGTGAGTTCAAGGCCACCCTGAGCTACACAAGACTGAATCTGACTAAAAGAGAAACAGAGTTCACACAAAGGTGATCCCAGCTTTTGGGATCCCATGCTTTTAATCCTAGCACTAGGGAGGTGGAGATAGGAGTGATATGGCTGGGTAGAGGGAGGAATATAAAGGGGAAGAGACAGGAACTCAGTGGAGTATAGAGTTTGATTATTCATGGAGATAGGATCTTGCCCTTTTGATTTGAAGATTTAGTAGAGGTAAAAGGTCTGTCTAGTGGTTGGCTACTTTGATTTTCTGATCTTCAGACTGAATCCCAAATCTGTCTCTGGGTTTTTATTATTCATGCTATAATATCTTGTCAAAAATATGCTAAATTTATACTATCTTATTGTAAAACATGATTCATCTCATAAATTTCCACTAAATGACTTTTCCTTTCTCTAAGCATTTGTAAATTTTTATTTTTTATCATCTACTCCTTTTATCATGTAATTTTTCCCTCAGTCAAATTTCTATATATTCCTTCTTTCAGGTTGATACTGTATTTGTTGATTGGTCATAATAAAGTATATTTACTAGGTAAACTTTCTTGTGAGTTACTGACTCCAAGCCTTTTCGACCCTTGGATGTGTTTATTTATTGTACACAGCATTCATAGTGAGGTAGGTTCTATATTTGCTTCCATACTGTGAGCAATGTAATACCAGAACAAATAAGTACAGTAAATCTCCACCAACCGAAGGGACTGAGACAAAGAGACGGGATAGAAAAACATCTTCATTCCTAGTTCATTTGTGTGCATGGTCCGATGCACTTTGATTATGTGCTCTTTTCCTGACTTTTCTGCAGATGGTTACACAATTTTTATATAATTTTGAATATTTTCAAAGAAAATAATAACATTACCTATATATAAATTATCGCATGAATGATATGTTAAAGGCAAACAAAACACTCTGTGTATACTGAAATATGTACTTCATGCTGAGTGCAAAGCAAAGGTGAACCAACATTTTTATTCAAGTAAACAATAACTCTACTAATTTAAGACACTTTAATTCAGAATCAAACAGTCACTCAACACTGACATTGAGGTACACAACTGGAAGCAAGTTACATTTTATACAATGACACATAGACTCAAAATCTGCTCTGCACAGCGGTAATCACAAATCCAGTTTAAAGTTACAACTGGCAGTACATTGTACAGAATTACTCTCTTAACAAACCAATATAGTTCACATCCTCTGCACGTGAAGCACGTGGTGCTTAGCCTCGACACTGACTGAAGACTGGCTAGTTGGATGCTCTCAACATGCATTTGCATTAGTGTTGTTTATTCACTGACACTCAGATAAGTGAAATCTACTTCAGTCCCAAGATTCTTCTTGCTTCAATATCCTTCTTCTCATATAATTGCTAATGTTCTAGTTTTGGAGACTTTCAATGTTAAGTCAAATATTAAAATGTAAACCTTATGTAATTAACATATGTCAACAAAGGATTATATGAATTATAAGTGTAAGGTTTCACTTCCATTATTGTGATAACACATTCTGTTGAAAAGCATTTTGGTTTACACTTCAATCAGTGAGGGAAGTCAGAGCAGGAACTTAAAGGCTGGTCTTCTTGGTAACCCACCCAGAAATACCTTGAGCCAAAGCACAACAGAACCATGAAGGGTGCTGCTTATTGGATCCCTGACATCCTCATGCATATTTGTTTATTTACTTAGCTTTCTCATACAGCCTAGAACCACCTCCCTGGGAAATGGTGTCATCCCAGAGTGGGCTGGGTTCTCAAACATCAATTAATAATTGAGTCAGCCAATGTGATCTTGGTAATCCTTCTACTGAGGGGTCCTTATGAGGTAACTCTAGGCTCTGTCAAATAGACAGGTGAAGTGAAGAAGGACAATAGCTATGGAGCTTATTGATTTGTCTCTATGTAGTTAGGAAACATGTCTTTGGCAGTGATTGGCAGACAGGTTTCTAGAGATAGAGACATCACAGGGCTTCTTTTTCTCTGCTATTCTGTTCTTTGCATTTTTTCTATGACAGTAGATTTTAACATATATTCAAATATTATTCATGGAATGCATACAGACAACAGTCACTCTAAATTTCATTGTTTTACCTGTTACTAAGAGTTAATAATTAAGTAAATAAAACGAAAGTTTATGGAAATCATATTAGGAATTAGAATAGGTATTTATATACTTATATAGTGAGTAATTGTCATTACTTTATGATGTATTAAAAGTTACTTAGTTTACTGAAATTCAACATGCTAGTGCATATGTGAGCTGCATAAGTATGCTAAACCACGGAAAACATGTGCATAACAAGAACTTCACTTATGTAGTTCTTAATCTGTGCATTTCCTAGGTATCTGTCTCCTATGCTAATCTTTCAGGCTTTTCATTGTTTATGCATGTTTTTCATAGAATATTTTACTTATTTGTGAACGTCACACATCATACACATCCTCACTCTCTGCCTTCAACTCCTTCAGGGTCCCCACTCCACTTCTCCATCTTTCACATCCGAGGAAAATATTCTTTACGTGGGAGAAGTGAGTTAAATGGCTCTGTTTTGTGGTTCTAAATACAGGACTTGTATGCATATTGTAAGATTTATTTAATGAAAATGCCATTTCCAGCTCTTCACCTCATAATTCTGGATTAGGAATTTCACTCTACTTCCAAATTAATTATATCTCTATTTTATCAGGTGATCCAGATTTTTTTGCTAGTTATCTTCTATCATTTTATGTCAAAATTCAAACAATATATAGTGAATGCTGATGAAATTCTTCCTTTAATAAAGAATAAATAAATTAAAACAAAAATGCAAATATTGTAGTCATATGTTCTGAAATTAACACAGGCAAGGATAAGAGCATTCAATAATAGCATGTGTCCATCATTCTAAACTGCTGTTTTATCCACCATGCAATAAAGATACATGAGCAGTCATGATTCTGATGAACATAAAACATCTTCAAACTTTATGTTTTCTCAAAACATCACTAAAATATATTAACGTATTTGCATTCTAATGGTATCCCAAAGATTAAAATAATACACTAGCTTCATGGTCTCTTAGGAGATAATTTTAAACTGACAGGAAACTGGAAGCTTGAAAATGGCCTTAGTATAAAGCCTAAAATTGCACATAATTTTAAAATGAAACAGGCTACCTTGGTGTGGAATGTATTTGTCTGCTAAACAGCCTATATCTGATGAAATGAATAGTCTCCAACAGTGTGTATCACAGAAAAGGCAGCTGTTTCCTGTGTTGCATGTGAATATACTGAGGAAATGATGGGAAAATCATTTTGGAAGTGACCTTCATTAATGAAAACAGCATTGTTTGAAAGCTCTAGACAGAACAACTAATCTTTCATGAGTACAGGCAATATTTTCAAACAAATGCTGAAATGAAATATTTAGCATATGAATATGACAGTTTTGGGTTCAGCTGCAGTTCTTTCTTATGGCAGATTTGAATTTCCATTCTTGTTGAAGAAAAGTAATGATTTAATTCATCTTAAACCTTGCTTTCATCTCTCTGAAGAGTTAAATAGATGTTGATAACTTACAAAAACCAGACTTACAAAAACCTTATGTACACCTAGGAAGACATAATGCACAGAAGAATCCAGCTGCCTCCTCAGAGGGGAAAGATTTCTTTCTTTCTCTGAAGTTTCAGGGCTTAGAGACGAGCAGAGCTACTTCTCCCTGGCCATGGGAGGGAACTCTAGTTACTCAGGAAATACAGATTCCATAGCTTTCTTCTCTGCTAGTGTAATAAATACTATACAAAAGCAA
Source organism: Ondatra zibethicus (assembly GCA_004026605.1). NCBI lineage: Eukaryota > Metazoa > Chordata > Mammalia > Rodentia > Cricetidae > Ondatra > Ondatra zibethicus. Next base: position 1,646 of record PVIU01026863.1, on the reverse strand, counting down.
CTGGGGGGAGAAGGAATTCTGTGACCTATGTTATAGCCCATCATTCGGCAACCCAAAGAAGGAACTCAAGTAGGGACCTACAGGCAGGAGCTAAAGCAGAGACCGTGATGATACACTCTTACTGGTTTGCTTCCAGGCTCAGTTCAGGTACCTTTCTTCCATTGTCCAAGCACACCTGCCTAGTGATGGCACTTAGTCACAGTAGGTTGGACCCTCCACATCAATTGACAATCAAAAAAATGGTCCGGCACACAAATCACTCTGAAATCAAAGTTTGCTTTTCCTTGTTTTCTCAACTTGACAACCGTGATTAGGTATCACAATGGGGTTTTCTTAGGAAGGAAACCAGTTAGATGGTGTTAAAATGAACAGAGGACTGATGTAGCAATAGTGGATAATACACTCATTAAAATAAGGCATTTGAGACAAACATTTTAAAAAATTCTTTTAGCTCTTGCTAATTGAGTGATAAATACATCTAGTCTTGCATCTACATCTATACTTACATATGCAGATCTGAGTACCCAATCTTTATCCCTAATGTTTATCACTACAAAATGAGGTGAAAATGATGAACACAGTGGCAGAGTGGTTAGTGTGCAATGTCCTGATTTAAATTCCAGCAGCATCAGAATGAATTTAATGATGTTGTGTAAGTGAGAGCACAGCATCTCAGTGACTAAATGATACTACTATTGTCACTTATTCAAATTCCTTGTCCTCATACAACATTTACCAACATTATTAGTATGTTACTTGTATAGAATAATGGACTTCATGGTGACAATTCTATGAAGTAAATATCTTATTTTTATTATATCCATTCCATCATTATTCTGTTTTATCTCACCCTCCAGTTGGCCCCTGCTTCTCACATAACCCCCTTCTTATTTCAAGGTCTTTCCCTTTTAAATGTTGATCACATGTGGAAGAAAATGTGGCATATTATTTACTTACTTACTTATTTATTGGTTTTTCAAGACAGGCTTTTGCTGTATTACAGCCCTAGCTGTCCTGGAAATCCCTTTGTAGACCAGGTTGGCCTAGAACTAACAGAGATCTGCCTGACACTGACTCTCAGGTGCTAGAACTAAAGGCATGTACCACCACACCCATCTTACTTTTATTTATAAATGTAGTTTATTCTGCTTAAGAAGATATTTATTCCTCTCTATTCTTTTGAAAATGGTATAATTTTAACTGATTTCAAAAATGTTCAATGTAGACTTTTTGGAAAGAAAACACTACAATAAATAGTAAGTATATGAAAATCATAAGAATTTTATGGCCTCACAATAAGATGGCTGTCATCAAAATGGCAAATATTTCATGTGGTGGAAAAGAAAGAATTTTCTGCACACTTGGAGAGATCTCTACTGATCCAACCACTGAGGAAGCTGCATAGAGTCTCTTCTATAAATATTAGAAAATGAACTGTGAATTCTTGTTTATGACTATAGTCCCATAAATGCTAAAGGCTCAGGGTAGAGTAGAGGGTATAGGTTGACCACAGAACTAACAGATCAGTTAGTGCAATGGAGTGAAATACACCTCAGAAATTATATTAAAATCAATGCTTGATCTAGCACTTTCACTACTGGATAAAGAAACTAAATAAAAGAAATGTTTGTATTAGAGTCATCTGT
>PVIU01026862.1:0-21348 GCA_004026605.1 Ondatra zibethicus | reverse complement strand
TCTCTCTCTCTCTCTCTCTCTCTCTCTCTCTCTCTCTCTCTCTCTCTCTGTGTGTGTGTGTGTGTGTGTGTGTGTGTGCGTGCAGAACACTAAAGTAGTTCTGCTAGTTCACCCCAATTACTGCTGTGCATTAATCTGGTCACTGTTAACTAAAACTAAGAGGCAAATTAACTGAGGTTAAATTTATATAACAGGGCCTTTGTTACTTCCTTCAGACAAGGATGGCTATAGGAAGAGATAAAATGTAATGAAAACCAAGTATTTTCCTCTCAACCTTTCTGCTCTGTCTCACTGAGGGTTTCTATTGCTATGACAAAGCACCATGACCAAAAGCAAGTTGAGAACAGGGTTTATTTGGTAACACTTTCACAGCACTGTTCATCAAAGAAAGAAGGCAGTGCAGGGACTAAAATAAGGCAATAGCCTGGAGTCAGGACCTAAAGGAGAAGCCATGGTAGAGCACTGTTTACTGACTTGCTCCTTATGGCTTGCTCAGCCTGTTTTCTTGTAGAACTCAGGAGGACCATCCTAGGAATAGCACCACCCACATAGGTTAGTCCCTCCTCAATCAATCTTTAATTAAGAAAATGCTCTACAGACTTGTCTGCCGACAGATTTTATGGTGATTTTTTTTAAATTTAGGCCCTGTTTTCTCTGATGACTTTATCTTGTATCAAGTGACATAAAATGATCCAACACACTCTCTGATTATTTTTTGACTCTATTATCTACAAGTTATTTTGTCATTGATTCCAATATATTATGGGGGTTAATCTTTTTCAGTTCATGTTTGGCAGAGAAAAAGACTAAGTCTGTTTCCCTTACTGGCTTCTCAATATATCTCAGAATTTAGTATATTTCTCTAATTGACTTGGACTGAGTATTAAGTCTAACTTTGAACATATCTTGTCAGGAGAACACAGAATTTGATTTTCTTAAGATACTCTTAGAAATAAAACTATACTTAACTCTGAAAGCATATATAGTGGATAAACAATCTCTCATCTCAGATAAAACTTTTGTAATTGTTGCAAAAAGAAATAAAATTGATATCAGGTAACAAAAACAACTATATTTAATCGACCTGTCCTTCCTTAAGACATAAAGGACATAATGACTAATAAAGTTCCAATCAAACTCAAAACTAAATCTTTATATCTCATTTATTTAGCAGAAAGATAGCCACCAATGATTCAAAAACTAGATTTATCCCATAGATGTGTTTACTGAAACTCATACCTTTCTATAAAAATTAAATTTGAATTAATCATGCTTTATAAGTTTAATTTTTTAAAAAATTCAACTAAGAAACGGGAAGACTCTTAATCTCTACTAGAATATTCTTATTTAGCAATTACCTCCTGTTTGGGATCATTTGTTTTATTCTTTAGCCAAATACATGCTCCAGTTCACTTTATTCTCAGTTACCAACCATTGCCTTCGCATCACAGAAAACCAGTCCACTATAATTCCACAGAACTCAAAATCTTCACACAAATGTTATTCTTCAAAAGCAAAATTACTCTCTGTTAAAATGGGGAAAGAAAACATGGAGAAATAGTACTATCTGTAAGGTCCTTCTTTCTGCAGAATTGGGACCCAAGTTTCAAACCCCAGCATCTATCCACACAAAAGCTTGGCATGGATGGCATTGTGTCTGTAATCCTGTTGGGAACAAAGAGCCGGGAGATCCCTGGCATTTTCCAACAAACAATCCTGCAGAACCAATGTATCACAGGTTCAAGGACAGACTCAGTCTCAAAAAATATGGTGAAAAGCAACTGAAGAATACAACTAATGCTGACCTCTGAATCCCACATGCATACAACATCCCCATTACATTATGTACAGTACACCTAAACACATATGCCCACATACAAACAAAAGAAGAGATGATGAAAATAAGAGAAGGAAGAATGAGTATTTCAAGTGTAAGAAGGAAATGGAAGTAAAGATTTTATTTGAGTTAGTAAAGAATCTTAAGTTTAATATGCAAATATTAAGTATACATTATTTAAATTATGAAAAATAGGCTTTTGCATTTGGTCTAGGAAACTTGTATTCATTATCCATCTACAGACTGCAGAAGATACACCCTAGCCAGGAATTCATAGCACAGCTAAAATACTGTGTATGGATCCTATTTCCTATTCTAACCTCATTATACACACATAACAAACACATTGTTAAAAATCAGAGAAAAAGAGATATACTGTTTTACTCATTTAAATTGTTAGCATAATTTTAATATTTCAGGAAAGTAATTTCACCTATAATCACATTCAAAGTAACACCTAGGAATAATTTTTCTTTCTTGTAAGTCTTAACACTTATTGTTTTATATGGCAATTATGGCATGAATGAAGTACTATATTATGCTTTATTGAGGTGTATTGAGATGTCTCTAAAGGACTTTTGCTATCATAGTTATTCATGTTAAATATGTATATAGTAGCTAAGAGTCAATGTGATATGTTTATGATCTTATGACTTTTTCCTTTTCCCTTTCTCAGCAACTTCTTACTCTTCTATTTTGTCTTATATTTCAGTTTCTATCCAAGTTCAAATCCAAAATGTTTCACGGAATCACTCCTCTCTTCCCCGGTGTCCCCAGAGAGTGGCTGACCCTAGAAAAATGTCTCGGAAGTTCATATAGTAATCTATATTTCAGAAACAAGCAAAGAAACAAGGAAAGACCAAAAAAAAAATTACAGATTAGCAGTAACTAAGAACATAGAAGGTACCACAGAGAAACACAGCTTGCTCTAATACTGAGGGGACTTAAGAGTTGAGTGAACAGGCACACAGCAGAACTCCCAACTTTCTAGAACATCCACAGTGGGACAAAACCATAGTCCTCATCCCCCAACCTGCTTGATTTTTCTAGCCAGCCAGCAGGGAGTTTCCTGTGGGTAGGCTCCACCCAAACCCAAACCCATACAGCCTTCCCTACAAACTACTAGCCCCACCCCACCCCCAAACTTGCCTATTCTCCTGCAACCTTGGTGGAACTCTGAAACACAGCTTGCCCCAAAACTGAGGAGAATTAAGAGGTGAGAGAACAGCCATGAGTAGGGACACCAATTCTCTAAGACCTCCACAGGGGGACAAATCCCCAGACCCCTCACCCAACTCTCTTGACTTTTCAAGCCAGCCAGCAGGAGAGTTTCCTGTGGGCAGGCTCCCCCCAAACCCAAACACATCCACTGGCCCCTCCAAGATACTAGCCACACATTGCCCCAAACTTGCCTATCCTCCTGCAACCTCAGTAGAACTCTGATATACAGCTTAGTTCAATACTGAGGAGACATAAGAGGTGAGTAAACAGCCACATGGTGAGACACCCCACTGTCTAGGTGCTCCACAGAGGGCTAACACCCCAGGACTCTCCCCCAATTCCCTTGGCTTTTCTAGCCAGCCAGCAGGGAGTTTTCTTAAGGTAGGCTCCCTCAAAACCCAACCCCATCCAATGGACCTTCAAGTTACTACCAAAACCCTGCCTAGGAGCTCAGAACTTGCTACACTATTGAAGGGACCAAGAGAGAGCACAAAGAGAGTGGACCAAGAGAGAGGCTTATAGAGATGTCAGAGTCTCCTGAGACACAGATATTGACATCACAGAGTAGACCAAGAAAAACTCTCAAAGACTCAGACAGCTACTGCAAGGAATGGACCAAGATGCAAAGACATTGTTGGCCTCATTGGAAGGAAGAGATAGGTAGGTTTCAATACAAGAATTCTTCCAACAACCTAAGAAGCAACATGGTAACACCAGAACCCAGTGGTAACTCATCAGGAAGACTTGATCATCCTAACCCATAGGAAGCAGAAGAAAACATCTTTAAGCATAACTTTATGAAAATGATGGAGAACTTTATAGAGGAAATAAAAACTCTGTTAAAAAATAGAGGAAAAGTCAAAAATGGAAGAAATTAATAAATCCATCAAAGAAACACAAGAAAAACAAACAAACAAACAAAAAACCCAATGAAACAGGCGAAGCAAACAGTACAAAACTTGAAGACTGAAATGGAGGTCATAAAGAAAACACAAACAAATTTAGATAAATTAACAACAACTGCAGAGACAAATACAACCAACAGAAAACAAAAGATAGAAGAAACAATCTCAGGTGCTAAAGATACTATAAAGGGAATAGACACATTAATCAAAGAAAACATCAAATTCAAAAAAAAAATCTTAACACATCCAGGAAATCTAGGACACCATGAAAAGACTGAACCTAAAAATAATAGGGGTAGAAGGAGGACAGGAACTCAAGCTCAAAGGCACAGAAAGTATATTCAACAAAATTATAGAAGAAAACTTTCCCAACCTAAAGAAGGATATCCCTATGAAGGTGCAAAAAGCTTACAGAACATCCAAAAGACTGGATCAAAAAAAAAATCCCCTCAACATATAATAATCAAAACACAAAAAACACAAAACATACATAATAAAGAAAGAATATTAAGAGCTACAAAGAAAAATTTCAAGTAACATATAAATGTAAACCTATCAGAATTACACCTGACTTCTCAATGGAAACCATGAAAGCCAGAAGGTCCTGGATAGATGTGCTGCAGACACTTAGAGACCACGGATGCAAGCCCAGACTACTATACCCAGCAAAGCTTTCTCTCACCATCAATGGAGAAAACAAGATATTCCGTGACAAAACCAGTTTTAAACAATACATATCCACAAACCCAGCCTTACAGAAAGTACTAGAATGAAAACCACAAACCAAGGTATCTAAGGACAACCACAAAAACACAGGCAACTGATAACCTCCCACTAGCATAAGTCAAAGAAGGGAAACACACAGACACTACTACTGAAAAATAACTGAAATTAACAACCACTGGTCATTAATATAGCTTAATATTAATGGACACACTTCAACTATAAAAAGACACAGCCTACGAGAATGGATATGAAAACAAGATCCAACCTTCTGCTGTATACAAGAAACACACTGCAACCTCAAAGACAGACACTACCTCAGAGCAAAGGGTTGGGAAAAGGTTTTTCAATCAAACAGACTTAAGAAACAAGCGGGTGTAGCTATTCTAATATGTAACAAAACAGATTTCAAACTAAAATCAATCAGAAGAGATGGAGAAGGGCACTTTACACTCATAACAGGAATAATCCATCAAGATATAGTCTCACTCTTGAACATCTATGCCCCTAATACAAGAGAACCCACATATGTAAAAGAAACATTACTAAAATGAAAATCACACATCAAACTTCACACAGTACTAGTAGGAGACTTTAGCACTCCATTATGGCCAATGGACAGGTCAGCCAGACAGAAACTTAACAGAGAAATAAGAGAACTAACAGATGTCATGAATCAGATGGACTTAACAGACATCTACAGAACATTCCAGCCAAACACAAAAGAATATACCTTATTCTTAGCACCTCATTGGAACCTTCTCTAAAATTGATCACATACTCAGTAACAATGCAAACCTCCACAAATACAAAAATTGGAGTTAACACCCTGTGTCTTATTGGATCATCATGGTTTAAAGTTAGAGTTTAACATCAATACTACTCTCAGAAAGCCTAAAAACTCATGGAAATTGAACAGTGAACTACCTAACCACCCCCGGGAAAAAGGAAGAAATAAAGAAAGAAATGAAAGACTTCCTTGAATTCAATGAAAATGAGGGCATAACATAAACAAATCTATGGGACAGTATGAAAGCAGTGCAAAGAGGGAAGTTTATAGCACTAAGTGCCCATATAAAGAAAATGGAGAAAGCGCACATTAGTAACTTAACAGCACACCTGAAAACTCTAGAACAAAAAGAAGCAGACTCACCCAGTAGGAGTAGAAGGGAGGAAATAATCAAATAGAGGGCTGAAATCAACAAAATAGAAACAAAAAATACAAAGAATCAATGAAACAAAGAGCTGGTTTTTTGAGAAAATCAACAAGATAGACAAACCCTTATTCAAACTAATCAAAAGACAAAGAACATCCAAATTAACAAAATTAGAAATGAAAAGGGCACATAACACCAGACATTGAGGAAAATCAGAGAATCATTAGATCATACTACAAAAACTTGTACTCCATAAAACTGGAAAACGTAAAGGAAATGAACAAACTTTTAGATTGATACCATATGCCAAAATTAAATCAAGACCAGGTGAGAAATTTAAATAGAGTTATAAACTGCAAGGAAATAGAAGCTGTCATCAAAACCTTCTTACCAAAATGCCCAGGGCTGGATGGTTTTAGTGCAGAATTCACCCAAAACTTCCAAGAAGAGTTAATACCTATACTCCCTAATGTGTTCCACATAATAGAAACAGAAGAAACATTGCCAAACTTTTTTGTATGAGGCTACAATTACCCTGATACCAAAACCACACAAAGACTCAACCAAGAAAAAGAATTACAGATCAATCTCACTCATGAACATAGATGGAATAATACTCACTAAAATACTGGCAAATCAAATCTAAGAACACATAAAAAAAATCATCCATTATGATCAAGTCGGCTTCATGGAGAGATGCAGGGCTGGTTCAACATATGAAAATCGATTAATATAATGGATCATATAAATAAACTGAAAGAAAAAATCATATGATCATTCATTAGATGCTGAAAAAGCATTTGACAAATCCAACACTCCTTCATGAGTGTTCTGGAGAGATCAGGGATACAAGGAACATATCTAAATATAATAAAAGCAATATGCAGCAAGATGACAGCCAACATCAAATTAAATGAAGAGAAATGCAAAGCAATTCCACTAAAATCAGGAACAAAACAAGGCTGTCCATTCTCTCCATATGTCTTCAACATACTTCTTGAAGTTTTTGCTATAGCAATAACAAACAAAAAGAGATCAAGGAGATTCAAAATGGAAAGGAAGAAGTCAAACTTTCATTATTTGCAGATGATTAGATAGTGACCCCCAAAACTACCAGAGACCTCCTCCAGATGATAAGTACCTCCAGTGGTGTGACAGGATACAAGATAAACTCAAAAAAATCAGTAGCCCTCCTATACACAAAGGATAAAGAAGCTGAGAGGGAAATAAGAAAAACAGAACCTTTCACGATAGCAACAAATAACATAAAATAACTTGGGATAACACTAACCAAAGAAGTGAAAGGCCTATTTGACAATAACTTTAAGCCTTTGAAGAAAGAAAATGAATAAGATACCAGAAAATGGAAAGATCTCTCATGCCCCAGGATATGTAGGACCGACATGATAAAAATGGGAATCCTACCAAAGGCAGTCAATGCAATCCCCTTCAAAATCCCAATACAATTCTTCACAGACCTTGAAAGAATGATTATCAATTTCAAATTTAAAAAAAACCCAGGACAATCAAAACAATCCAGCATAATAAAGGAACTTTGGAGGTATCACCATCACTGACATCGAGCTCTATTACAGAGCTACAGTAATGAAAACAGGTTGGTACTGAAATAAAAAAAGAGAGGTTGAACAATGGAATTGAATCAAAGACCCAGATATTAATCCACACAACTATGAACACCTGATTTTTGACAAATTAGGTAAAATTATACAATGGAATAAAGAAAGTATCTTCAATAAATTGTGCTGGCATAACTGGAATATAAATCTGCTACACTGAACCTCATAGAAGAAAAAGTGGGAAGGTGTCTTCAATGCATAGGCACAAGAGACCATTCCCTAAATATAACCCCAGTGGCACTGACTCTGAGAAGAACAATAAATAAATGGGACCTCCTGATACTTAGAACCTTCTGTAAAGCAAAGGACACAATCAATAAGACAAAAAAGCAGCTTACTGAATGGGAAAAGATCTTCACCAACCCCACATCAGACAAATGACTGATCTCCAAAATATACAAAAAACCTTGAGAAATTAGACATCAAAAATATAAATAACCCAATTAAAAATGGGGTACAGAACTAAACAGAAAATTCTCTAGAGAAGAATCTCTAATGGCTAAAAGATGCTTAAGGAAATGTTCAACATACATGTGTATGTATGTGCCATGCTCTTTCCTGGAAATGAAGGAAAATTGAATATCATACCAGTCTTCGTGATAATAAGAACATACTTTCCATTATACTTGCTGATTTTACATTACACAGGTGTTGTTCATCTAAAAGTTCAGGACATTATGGGAATAAGAAAAGATGGATACTACTTGAAACAATTCTTGAGTAGAAACGAATATTTTGTCCCAAGAAAAAAATATCTTAATGAAATATTTATTATTATTATTGTCATTATTGACATTTATGGATTTTCTTTCCTTAGTTTTAGCATTTTTTGAGACAGATTTTTCTCTATATAACAGTCATAGGCATCCTGGAACTCACTATGTAGGCCAGGTTGACCTCAAACTCACTTGTCTATATCTCCTGAGTGCTTGGATTAAAGGTATATGCCACCACACATGGACTATTGTGGATATTTTTCTTCAAGCATAAAACAAAAGCTATGCTAATACTACCTTCATATATTTATTTATAGAAATTAAATTAAACCACATGTCTCAAATAGTTAGCATCATTGTTGTCCAGTAAATACCGATTATTCCAAAAAACATAATAGAAAAGGCAGAAAATTCCAGGTTGGCATCATGGTGCAACAAATTTGGACTGCTTGGTTTTCCAAGGGAAGTTTGAAACTATTTGCATTATAAAAGTAAAACACAGAAAAAAAGAAGCAGGAAAAGTAGAGTAAGCACATTGATAAATAGTTTTAAGCAAAAGCAATTTTAGCCTGAGAACCCTTAGGCTGTGTTTCTCCCCTTGGTGACTGTCAAAAACCATAGATGTAGCCTTGTATTGCCACAGACATAGAGACAAATTATACTCTGGATATTGTAAGGCTTTCTTTAAGTAAACTTGAAGTCAAGGTAGGTTAAGTTACTGTCAGAATAAACCTCATGGATGCTTTTAAAATGTGAAGTAAAAGGTATATTCTGTTGTACACAACTGTATTACGTTTAAGAGTATTCAAATCTAACTATGCCCATGCATGCATATCCCAAATATTACAGCTTTATTCTAGGACAATAAATCATGCCCATCTTTGCTTTGAGTATTTATTAAGTCAGTCAGACACTTTTCCAACTCACTTCATTCTCCATTGCCCATTTATCCCATTTGCTGAATGCTCACGGGGTTCTGCAGAGAGCACCCACCAGTGTTGCTGATCATGCTTAGGGCTGCACAACTGTCTATTAAGAATTTGATAACATAAGCTTCTTTTATGCCCATTATCTGCATTGTATTTTTCCTTCTGATGACTTCTGGTGGCTACTGGCTTGAACAAACAGCTTAAGTGAAGCATTAGCCAAATTGTGAGATTTAAATTCAGAACAATAAAGGAAATAAATGGAGGCAAAAACGTAAACAAAGCAAAAATCCAACTATTACTGAGTTTAAATGGAATGCTTTTTGGCATACACTCAAGCAATTTATCAAACCAATTAGTATCTTTTTTTTGTAACAATGATTTGAATTTTCTGGTGTTTTCCTTACAAGATATAAACTAACTTTTAGGGACAAAAATAACTCTAAGTCTTGGTTGTCCAGCTTCTAAAGTACACATTCTTCAAATGAAAACCAAAAATCAAACAAACAAAAAGCAGAAATCGGATTCTCCTGTACAGGAGCTCTGCTTGGACACTTTCTGTTAAGTAACCTCCCCATGAAATATCACTCCTTTTCAAACCAGCCCTTCCATTCTTGAAGTGTGAGAGATAATGGACCTGAAATCCATTTAAGTAGAGTGTGTTTGCTAGCAATTGACTGTCAAAACTCTAGCCCCTCAAAGTCTTCATCATAATTAATGACTCCTTGATTTCCTGGTTTCTAATGCTATCCTACACTCCATACTAGTATTTTTAAATTGACCAGATTTAACACAAAATAGATTACAAAAAGGAATACATACGTATATTTATGTGATTTGAACATTCACCCTTAATAACAGAAAGGTCACTAGGTTAAAATATGAGTACATAAGATTCATGAAATGGTAAGGGACTGATATCCAAAAAGGAACATAATTACAGCCCACCCACATTGCTAAAAGTGTTGGTTGCAAAGTTCTCAGGAGTTAGTTCCCACATTAACATTCGTAGTTGTTAATTAACACATTGTAGTTTAATATAACTTACTGGCAATGTCACCATTTGATTTGGTTAGTTGTTGTTGCTGTTGGTGGGGATGATATGTGTGTGTGCCAAAAATTTAATACTCAGTATAACAGATGAAAGAGGATGGTGTATACAAATCTTTAAAAATATTTTTCTAACGTTTCATAAAAACTTTATATGATGATGGAGTTATGGATAAAGCAAGTGCTGTGGTGTGGGATGTCCTTCTGTCTGTGTGTTGCTTTAATTGGTTAATGAATAAAGAACTGCTTAGAGCCTGTACCAGGGAAGAACATAACTAGGTGGGGAAAGCTAGGCTGTATGCTGGGAAAAAGAAGGGCAGAGTTAGAGAGAGCCATGGAGCCACCGATTACCAATGCTAGGAACTATACCCAGTAAGCCACAGCCATATGGTGATATACAGATTAATAGAAATGGGTTAAATTAACATAAGAGTTAGCCAATAAGAAGCTAGAGCTAATGGACCAAACAGTGTTTTAATTAATACAATTTTTGTGTGATTATTTTGGGTCTAAACTAGCCGGGCAGCCAGGAACAAAATAAGAAGCCTCCTCCTACAGTGCTGTGGTCCCTATTGTGGGAACCAGTGAAATGACTTAGATCGTGTTCGCGTAAATGAAAGGAGACAAGTCTGCTCGATGTGGTACAGCCTTTCCACAAAGTTTAGATAAACCAAATATGTTTCTTTTCCCTATGCCATTCTCTCACTGCAGCCTGCAGATGAGTATTTCATAGTGGATTAGTTCAAAGCCATGGGTAATGTAGAAACAGCCATCAAACAGTGTTTAAGCCATTTGATCTCACTAGAGCATCCTTATCTGCCCTTTTGCAGACAAATTCCATGCATTCAATAGGATTTAAATCTTTCTTTCGAATCTGTATTCTCTAGTTCCTAGATCCTGAAAAGGATTGTCTAGCATTGGAGAAAGCACTAGCATAAGGTTCAAAGTATACTTTTTCATTGTGCATCAGTGCTGAAGTCAGAGTCTGATTAGACCCACAATCAGAGTTCAACATCCATGAGCATTTCTGGTATAGAGTGTTAAAGAAGGTTTAGCAAAATGCCTTCTTCTCAGAAATGTTATTGATATGTATCATAAAATTAAAATATACATCACAAATTAATAACCTATCACTTTCTTAGCAGTAAATAATTTGAATTTATATTTTATATGCTTGCTAAGTCTATCAAATGAAAAAAACTAATGTTGAAACTTTGTTGAGGAAAGTTTGAATTTTGAGTTCTGTTGGGGAAACATTAGGCTCAAATCATGAAAATCAAACATGCTATCTGCAGAACTCACAATGGTTCCAATTATATAGAAAAAAAATGAATAAAATTGTTACATATATTTTAATGTTATGACATATACTCTGTTTTTAATCCATATGCACTTGGAATATATATATTCCAAATGAGCTCTTGTGGTTCAGAGAAATCACTTTTTGTTTGGTTCTTGGACGAGCCATTAATGCCTTACCATACTCACAGAAAATCATATTCAGCACCATGGGCAGAACAGACCCGTCCCTTTCTGAGCTACAGCTGTTTCCTGAATTATTTTTTTCTTCCACTCAAGCATACAGACACACGTCTGTCTCTTAATTACAGAAGGAACTGTTACAAGACATCTTGAATTTTAACATCCTATTTTAAAATGAGAAAAATGCACTAAAAAGCTAAACAGAGGAAATATTAAGTACCTCTGCATGTTCAAAAATTATTATAGTAAATATATAAAGACATGGGGCCAGATATTCACATTATACAGAGAGGGAAAATAATATAGGATGTATAACTTATCAACGATTTACCAATATGAGATACTAGAGGAGAAATAAAGACAGTTATCAGTTGTGGCAAGCTAAGGCTCGGTGTTGCCATTGTAAATGCATCTAGACACACTGGAGGAAGTTTCATTTATAAGTATGTGAGGAATTTGGTGTAATTAATAGAAAAGCAGTCACAGTGATATCTCAAAAACAGTGAGTACAAGACTAAAGTTCTGAGCAACTCTTCGTTTTGGGAAGAGTCAAGAAAGATAAGTAACTAACTACATTTCTTTTTGAAAATGTCAAATATTTATTAAATACTTTCATCATTGTAAGATCAATGATAGGTAATAAGTCTTCAGGAGTTGCCAATAAAGAATATAGAGAAACTCACAAATGCTGGGAAATGCAGATGATTGTGTTGGTTAAGAGCAACAAATATGTTATGGCAAAAAACAAACAGTAGTTCTTTCTTTTTTTCTTTTTTGCATAGTAAACAAAGTACCTATTTTACTGAGTTATGCAATCTCCAGAATTCTATACAAATAAGTAGCTTTCTACAGTCTCATTAGTTTTATATAAGATGTATTATGTATAAATGTATACTTTATACTATATAATATGTATATAAATTCCTGTAAATAAAATTTTGGTTGCTGTAGAGATTCCTCAGTGGTTAAGAGACATTGTATTTGTGCCAGAGGACCCCAGTCCTGTTCCCAGAAACTACATAGTAACTCACAATCACCATTAACTACAGTTACAGGGCATTTGTCACCATCTTCTGATGTCTGAGGGCACTATGCACTCATGTGATAAACATACATACTTGTAGAAAAACCACTCATACACTTAAAATAAAATAAATCTAAAATGGGTTGGGATGTGGAGAAGTGGATCAACAGTGAAGAGCACATACAGCTCATTCAGAGGATCCAAGTTTGATTCCCAGCACATTCATCTGGTTGCTCACAATACCCTCTAGTTTAGTTCCAGGCATATCCAACTCATCTGGCCTCTCAGGAAATCTGCATTCACAAGCATACACACACATACACATACCTACATACAATATAAACATAAACACACACAATTAAAACTAATAAAATAAATCTTTAAAAATAGAATTTTTTTCAGAATTCTACTTTTATTAAGAATATTTTTTGAGTTTAATAAAGGTTTATTTATTTAGGGGTGGACTCTCAGAAAAAGCAGTAATCAGCAATCCTCTTTGTGAAAGGGGGGAACCTATAACCAAATCCAGTAGCCAAGGGGCCCACACACACCTTACATCTACATTTTTAAAAAAATTTTTTTGAGTTATATATTTTTCTCTACTCCCATCCCTTCCTCACCCCTCCCCTTGTACTCTCTCCCATGATCCTCATGCTCCCAATTTACTCAGGAGGTCTTGTCCTTTTCTACTTCACATGTAGATTAGATACATGTATATCTCTTTTAGGGTCCTCTTTGTTGTCTAGGTTCTTGGAATTATGGGATGCTTTTTCTTTGCTTTATGTCTAAAAGCCACTTATGAGTGAGTACATACTATGTTTGTCTTTCTGGATCTGGGTTCCCTCACTCAATATGATGTTTTCTAGATCTGTTCATTTGCTCCAGCTTCCAGGTTCAAGCTATGACAAATAATGGTGTTGTGAACATAGTTGAGCACATGTCCTTGTGGTATGAATGAGCACCCTTTAGGTACATACCCAAAAGTGGTATTACTGGGTCTTGAGGTAGGTTGTTTCCTAATTTTCTAAACGATTGCCATACTGATATCCAGAGTGACTGTACCAGTTTGAACGCCCCCAACAATTGAGGAGTGCTGCCTTTACCCCACATCCTCTCCACCATAAGGTGTCATTGGTGTTTTTGATCTTAGCCATTCTTACAGGTGTAAGATGGAATCTTAGGATTGTTTTGATTTGCATTTCTCTGATGGCTAAGGGTGTTTCCTTATGTGTTTTTCAGCTGTTTTAGATTCATCTATTGAGAGTTCTCTGTTTAGGGCTGTACCACATTTTTTTTCTTTGGGTTATTTGTTCTTTTGATGACCAATTTCTTGAGTTTTTTGTATATTTTGGAGATCAACCCTCTGTCTGATGGGGGGTTGGTGAAGATCTTTTTCCATTATGCAGGCTGCTCTTTTGTCTTTTTGACCATGTCCTTTTCTTTACAGAAGCATCTCAGTTTCAGGAGGTCCCATTTATTAATTGTGTGTCTCAGTGTCTGTGCTGCTGGTTATATTTAAGGAGTGGTCACCTGTGTCAATGCATTCAAGTGTACTGCCCACTTTCTCTTATTTGAGGATTAGTGTGCTTGTTTTTATGTTGAGGTCTTTGATCCATTTGGACTTGAGTCTTGTGCATGGCAATAGATATGAATCTAGTTTCATTCTTCCACATGTTGACATCCAGTTATGCCTGCACCACTTTTTAAATAAGCTTTCTTTTTTCCATTTTATGTTTTTTGCTTCTTTGTCAAAAATCAGGGGTTTGTAGGTGTGTGGATTGATATCCAGGTCCTCGATTCTGTTCCTTTGGTCCTCCTGTCTGTTTTTATGCCAATATCGGGCTATTTTCTGTACTGTAGCTCTGTAGTAGTGTTTGAAGTCAGGGATGATGATGCCTCCAGAAGTTCTTTTATTGTACAAGATTGTTTTGGCTATCCTGGGTTTTTTCCTTTAACATTTGAAGTTGAGTATCATTTTTTCGTTCTTTTGAGGTCTGTGAAGAATTTTGCTGGAGTTTTCATGGGTATTAATTCTTTCAAATTCTTGTAGAATTTTGTGGTGAAACCATGTGGTCCTGGGCTTTTTTTTTTTAAGTCGAAAGTCTTTTCATGACTGTTCCTATTCTTTAGCAGTTATAGGTCTATTTAATTGGCTTATTTGGTCTTAATTTAATTTTGATAAGTGATATTTATACAGCAAATGATACATTTCCTTTAAGTTTTCCAATTTTGTGGAGTATAGGTTTTCGAAGTATGACCTGATGATTCTCTGCCTCCACATCTGTTGTTATGTCCCCCCTTTCATTTTTGAGTTTTGTTAATTTAGATGTTCTCTCTCTGCCTTTTGGTTAGTTTGGATAAATGTTTGTCCATTTTGTTGATTTTCTCGATGAACCAACTCTTTGTCTCACTGATTCTTTGTATTGTTTCCTTTGTATCTGTTTTGTAGATTTCAGCTCTCAATTTGATTATTTCTTGCCGTCTAGTTCTCCTGAGTGAGTTTGCTTCTTTTTGTTATAGAGTTTTCAGGTGTTCTGTTAATTCACTAGTGTGGAATTTTCCCAGCTTCTTTATGTAGGCATTTATGGCTATGAACTTTCCTCTTAACACTACTTTCATTGTGTTCCATAAATTTGGGTATGTTGTGTGGTCATTTTCATTGTATTTTAGGAAGTCTTCAATTTCTCCATTTATTTCTTCCTTGACCCATTGATGATTCAGGTGACCATTGTTTAATTTCCATGTGTTTGTGGGTTTTCTGGAATTAGTATTTATGTTAACTTCTAGTTTTAAACCATGGTGATCTGATCAGATACATGGGGTTATTCCATTTTTTTGTATCTATTGAGGTTTGCTTTGTTACCTAGTATGTGGCCAGTTTTTTTGAAGTTCCCATGAGGTATAAATAAGAAGGTAGATTGTTCTATGTTTCAACAGAATGTTCTACAGGTATCTGTTAAGTATATTTGAGTCACAACATCTGTTAGTTTCCTTTTTCTCTGCTAAGTTTCGGTCTGCCAAACATGTCTAGTGGTGAGAGTGGGGTATTAAAGCATCCCAATATTAGTGTGTGGCATTTAATGTGTGACTTAAGCTTTAGCAGTGTTTCTTTTACATATGAGGGTGCCCTTGCGTTTGGGACATAGACATTCAGTATTGAAATTTCTTCTTGATGGATATTTCCTGTGACTAATATGATATGCCCTTCTTCGTCTCTTTTGATTGATTTTAGTTTGAAGTCTATTTTGTTAGCGATTAAGATAGCAACACCAGCTTTCTTCTTATGTCCATTTGATTGGAAAAATTTTCCCAATCTGTTACTGTGAGGCAATCTTTGAGATTGAGGTGTGTTTCTTGTATGCAGCAGAAGAATGGATTCTGTTTTCTTATTAACCTGTTAGTCTGTGTCTTTTTACAGGTGAGTTAAGTCCATTTATGTTAAGGCTTATTAATGACCAATGATTGCTACTTCCTGTTATTTTAGTTTGCATTGCTGGTGATGTTATTGTGTGTGTTTTTCCCTTGTTTGAGATTTGCTGCCGTGAAATCATCTATTATCAGTGTTTTGTGGATGTAGTTAACTTTTTTGGGGTTGAAATTTTCCTTTTAGTAATTTGTGAATTTGTGTAGGCCTGGGCTTATGGCTAGGTATTGGTTAAATCTAGTTCTGTCATGGAATGTCTTGTTTTGTCCAACTATGGTGATTGAAAGTTTTGCTGGATATAGTAGTCTGGGCTGGCATCCATGGTCTCTCAATGTCTGCATAACGCTTGACCAGGACCTTCTGACTTTCATTGTTTCCATTGAGAAGTCAGGTGTAATTCTGATAGTCTGCCTTAATTTGTTACTTGTCCTTTGTCCTTTGCAGCTCTTAATATTCTTTCTTTACTCTGTATGTTTAGTGTTTTGATTATTAGGGGCCTTTTTTGTTTCATTCTATTTGTGACTCTCTAATTTTCTTGTATTTTCATATGCATATCTTTCTTTAGGTTGGGAAAGCTTTCTTCTATGATTTTGTTGGATACATTTTCTGTGCTTTTGAGTTGAACTTGTTCTACTTCTATCTCTATTATTCTTATGTTTGGTCTTTTCATGGTGTCCTATTTTTCTTTGATATTTTGTGTTAAGCTTTTGTTACATTTAACAGTTTTCTTTGACTGATGAGTGTAATTTCTCTATTGTGTCTTCAGCACTTGAGATTCTATCTTCCATCTCTTGTATTCTGCTGTGTATGCTTGCATTTGTCATTCCGGATTATTTTCCCACATTTTCCATTTCCAGAATTCCCTCAGTTTGTGGTTTCTTCATTGTCTCTCTTCAGGTTTTCAAGTCTCTAATTATTTCTTTCATCTGTTTGATTTCTTCAATTTTTTTTTTGTCTTTTCCTCCATTTCTTTGAGGGAATTTTTTATTTCCAATGATAGGACCTCTAACATTCTCCTAAAGTTATTTTTAGGTCATTTTCTTTTACTTCACCTATATTGAGGTGTTCACATCTTGATGTTTTAGAGCCACTAGTTTTTGTTGGTGTCTTGTTGTTCTTTGTGGTGTTGAGTGTGTTTTTTCTTTTTCTACCCAACTTTTACTCTGATTGGCATAGTTGTGACTGTGTCTCTGGTGATCAGTTTTCCATGTGCCAGTGGACTTAAGGCTCAGATGATTTCTCTTCATGGTACAGTTGAGGTCATTGTTCCAGGTACCCTGAATGCCACCCAGAATATCCAGAGTTTTCTCAGGGCTCCTGAAAATCACTCTGCATTCTCTGTGGTCATTGGAGCCTGCTTCCATGAAGGTTGCTTGCTTGGAGCCTGCCCTCGCTGAGGTGACTGGCTCAGTCCTGATCTTGCAGAGGTGGCTGGCTTGAACCTACTCCACTGGAGCTCACTGGTTCAGCACTACTCTGGCAGAGGTCACTGTCGTGGTCTTCCTCCAGCAAAGATCCCTGGGTCAGGCCTGCTCCTGTCTAGGTCACTGCCCAGCTAGGTCGTTGGGCAGCAGAGGAGAGGATGCCTGAACTGGCCTTGTCCCATAGTCACACTGATGAATATCTCGAATATCACCATCGAACCTTCATCCAGCAATGGATGGAGATAGAGACAGAGACCCACATCGGAGCACTGGACTGAGCTCCCAAGGTCCAGTTGAAGAACAGAAGGAGGGAGAAGATGAGCAAGGAATCAGGACCGCGAAGGGTTGGTCCACCCACTGAGACAGTGTGCCTGATCTAATAGGAGCTCACCAAATCCAGCTAGACTGGGATTGAACAAGCATGTGATCAAACTGGACTCTCTGAATGTGGCTGCCAATGGGGGCTGACTGAGAAGCCATTGATAATAGCACTGGGACTTGTTTCTACTGCATGTACTGGCTTTTGGGGATCCTAGTCTGTTTGGCTGCACATATTCATAGGCCTCAATGGAGGGGGAGCTTGGACTTCCCACAAGGCAGGGTACCCTGCCCTCTCTTAAGACTGGAGGGGGAGGGACGAGGGTGAGTAGGGGAGCGGAAGGGGAATGGGAGGAGAGGAGGAAGTGGAAATTTTGAATGGAAAAATAAAATTAGAAAAAAGTAAAAAAACTTAAAAATATATATATCAAAAGGATAATAATTAATAACTATTACTTTTACCACTACTAGCATTGCTCAATGTTGTGCACTTATCTTGGTTTAACTTTTATGAAATCAGTATAATTTGTAAGGAATTATATGTTCTTTATTTCTATACATTGGAGCACTATAAACTGAGTCTTAAATGGTTTATAAAATTTGTAATGGGAAAACCAGTAGCTACATATTAGAAAATTTTGACTTCTATATCCAAATGTCTTAAATTCTGTCTACTTGAAAAAATACAGATTTATCTCTCATGGTTGTAGAGGCTGGCAAATCCAACATCAGGGTGTTGGAAGACAAAGTACCTGACAATGTCTTCTTCTTTATTCCCAAGATTACCTTTTGTTGCTATATACTCTGGAGAAAAACAGATGAAAAAGGATAAACTCCCTCCCTCATGCCCTTTCTATAAGGGCACTTGTCCCATTCATGAGGGTAAAGCGTTCAGCATAATCACCTTCCAAAGGCCAAGCTTCCTATTACCATAGCCTGTGTGTTGAAGTTCTATCACAAATCTTAGAAAGACACATACATTCAAACCATAGAAGTATTTCTTTGTATCTCTCTTAATCTTTGGTATTAAGACTATCTGAGTCACTTTAAGTTCATAGAAAAATTAACGTGAAAATATAGATTATTTTTTATTATTAAAAAATAGAATCTTCTCTTATTCATCTTCTTCATAATTTTCCCTTGCTTCACTTCTTCCAATGCCCTCCCTTCTATTTCCCCCAGGTCCACTCCCCTCCATGTCCTCCAAAATACAACAACCAAACATGACAAATAAGATGAAATAAAAAAGTCAAAAACTCCCAAATAAAGACTGCACAAGGCAACCTAATAGTACAAAAAGAGTCCCAATAGGAGGAAAAAGATTCAGAAACACACTGGCTCCTATTGTTAGGAGTCCCACAAGCACCAAGCTAACAGTCATAACATATACACAGAAGACCTGGTGCATACCCTAGCAGCCCCATGCTTGTGTTGCAGTCTCTGTGAGTTCATGTGAGCTCTGCATATTTGACTTAGTGAGCCATAGTTTCCTGGTGTCCTCCTTTCTCTCTGACTTTTAAAATATTTCTTCCCCCTCTTCCATGGGATTACTTGAGGGCTGATAGGAGGGACCCAATGGAGATCTCCAATTTAGAGATTCTCTCTCCACATAATATTTGGTCTGTCTATGGGTCTTTGTAGCTGCTGCCTTCTGGTGTTGGAGAAAGTCTATCTGATAACAACTGGACAAGATACCAATCTATGAGTTTATGAGGATATCATTAGGCATCCTTCCATTAAGTACACACACATACACACACACACACACACACACACACACACACACACTTGTTGTGTGGGACCATGGTCTTTATTCTGTCAATTATATTTTAAATAAACGCTGATTGTCCAGTAGCCAGGCAGGAAGTATAGGTGGGAAAACCAGACAGGAAGTAGAGGTGGGCCAAGAAGAACAGGAGAATTCTGGGAAAAAGAAAGCCCATTCTTCTGGAGTCCTGTCCCATCCACAGAGGAAGCAAGATGTGACTGCCCACTGAAAATGGTACTGAGCCATGTGGTTAACACAGATAAGAATAATGGGTTAACATAAGTTATAAGAGTTAATTAGAAGCCTGAGCTAATGGGCCAATCAGTTTATGATTAATGTAGACCTCTGTGTGATTTCTTTGGGACTTAACAACTGTGGAAACCAGGCAGGACAGAAACCTCAGACAACACACTTGGCCATCATGTTGCGTCTACCATAGGTCTCTGGGCTATTTAATCTCTGAATCCTGGTCACCCAGAGAATGTAGGACATGGGCTCTCTCTAGTGGCATGGGCCTCAAGTTAAGGCAGACATTGCTTAGCCACTCCCATAAGTTCTGTGCCATTGTTATCTAACTACATCTTGCAGGAAAGATAGAGTATATATTGAGAGTTTTTTTTTTCTGCTGGGTTGGTGTCCCCTTATTTCTTTCAGAACCTGCAAAGTACCTTCTTGCGACAAAGATACTAGAATGTAGAGAGAAGGCTACATATATGCACCAGCTTGACCTCTCTACATTCAATAAGCTGTGTGGATGTTGTCTTAGAAATAGGGCCCATTTTTAGTTTTCAGAAAGCAAGCCTCTGTCCTGGCATCAGCCTGAGTTGTTTAGGGAATTCCATTTGGTCAACAACTCGACTGAATTGTTAACTAATCAGGTCCCACCATTTTACTAGTTTTGCCTGGCTGTAAAAGATGCTCAATTAAGACTCTATATCCTCCAATCCTAGGAGTCCTCACTCTGGTCACCCTCAAAGAATCCAGGAACTTTTCACTTCACTAGGTTTCCACACCACCTCCCAAATCTTCTTCAATTCTTTTTGGCTTTCCCTGAACTCCATTTCTGCCACCACACCTCTTTCTGCTCCCCCCGCTACTGTCCCAACCTGCCCCCAGTTCACCTGTGAAATTTATTGTACTTCTCCTTCCCAGGAAGATCCATGTGTTCCCCCAGAGCCGTCTTCATTTACTAACATCTCTGAGTCTGTAGATTGTAACTTCATTATCATTAAGTTAACAGCTAATATTCACTTACAAGCGCATGCCATATTTGTCTCTCTGGGTTTGGGTTATCTTACTCAGGATGATATTTTTTCTAATTGCTTGCAAGTTTTATGTCATTTTTGAACAGCTGAGTAATACTTAATTGTGCAAATATACCACCTATTTTATACCTTCTTCAGTTGTGGGACATCTACTTAGATTAAAGTTCCTGGCTATTAGGAAAACAATAAAGATAGTTGAGCAAGTGTCCTTGTGGTAGGATGGAGTGTCCTTTGGCTATAAGGCCAAGAGTGATATAGCTGGGATTTAAGTAGATTTGATTCATGATTTTCTAAAGAACCACCATATTTATTTTCAAGTTTGCTCTCCTACCAACAGAAAAGTTTTCCCCTTACTCCCAATCTTCTCCAGCATGAGTTGGAACTGGTGCTACTGATCTTTGTCATTCTGTGTAAGATAGAATCGCCAAGTAGTTTTGATTTGAATTTCCCTAATGACTAAGGATGTTAAAC
>PVIU01026861.1:0-21356 GCA_004026605.1 Ondatra zibethicus | reverse complement strand
GGGGTTTTTCTGTCCTATCTGGTTTCTGTCTTCCCACCAGGTCCCACAGCCGTTTAGCCACAAAGAAATCACACAGAGGTCTATATTAATGATAAACTGATTGGACCATTAGCTCAGGCTCCTTATTAACTCTTATAACTTATATTAACCCATTATTCTTATCTATGTTAGCCACATGGCTTGGTACATTTTTTAGCAGGGCAATCACATTTTCCTTCTTCTGTGGTTGGGACAGGACTGCGGAGAGAGTTTCCTTCTTTCCAGAATTCTCCTCTTCTCATTGACCCACCTCTACTTCCTGTCTAGTTGTCCTGCATGACTACTGGCCAACCAGCATTTATTTAAAATATAATTGACAGACTATAGACAATTGTCTTGCACCAGGACAATGCAATTTTCTGAGTTTGATGTCCCTCTCTGTTTCCCTAGAAAATAAATGAGACACATTCCATCCCTTTCTCTCTGTCAATCACAGAATCCGGGTGGCAGTGGCCAATGTAAAACCAGAAAAAAATAGAAAAATATCAAGAAAGGTAAATTGGGTATTTAGGCATATTCCTGGTTATAAGACTTGAAACAAAAACCTAGATATACAGTATGCAAATGCAAGGCTGTTTCAGCATTAATAATAAGATAGCCATGCAAAAGGGCCAGCTGGTCACTAGGGATATGAGGACCTTGCACCATGGAAGGTTGGACTGCGGCAGTAAATGGCAGCTGTTGATCCTAATTGTATATGGTGGTACAGTATAAGGTGTCAAGTACCCACACAAATAATCCATAGCAAGACAGAGCTCTTACTTTGGGGTTGAGTGAGATAGATAGAAGAACATGAGAAAATGTTAGAGACAATTCCTGATGCTCAGGTATAAAAAAGGGAAGGTTAAGGAAGTAAGAAATCTCTGAGGGCAGTGTCCAAGTACAACTGCAGCTTTTACTCTTTCTCCTAAGCCTAGCCAAGCCCCAAAGCTTTAAGGGTTTGGGGAATTGTCAGTGAAATGAGCTATGCAGGAGATTTTCAGGAAGTCAGATACTTGCTAATTCCCTCTGGTTTGTCCTGAAGCCTGTTCTGACAGTTCTGCAAATGAAAACATTCTCCCAGACTGTACTTAGCTCCACGGCTGCACTGTGTTGAGTACTGTGGCATTTGACTGCCTCAAAACAGCCATGCCCCAGGGGATGTTGAAGTCAGAAGGGCTCCACTTGCCCTTTTAGTAAATGCCTTCCCGACCCTCTTTCCAGGCTGTGGAACTTGCTGTGTGCGATAAGTCTTTTGAGTGGCACTAGGCCAACCTTCCAAGTGGCTGACACTGTTGATGGCTCTTTGCCTCTCCAGAGAGGAGAGTACTGTCTTCAGGTCTCTTAAGGCTGCCTCGCTACTTGCCTGCTGCTAGAATTCTTGCCCACTAGGATGCATTTCTAGTCTCCACTGCCACCTTGGTCCCATAAAAGTGAAGAAAGACGAACCAAGCACACTGTGTTCCTTTGATCATTTCATCCAACACTGAAACTTCCTCTTCCAAACAGCCTGCATTTCCCAACTATAACTGCTAAGTTAGAAGAAGAAAGAGAAGGATGAGATGAATGTGAGAGGGGTAGGGAGCAGCAGGGTGGATCCGCAAGGAGTTAGGGTGAGAGATTGGGGATAAATGTGATAAAAAAAAATACCTTGCGTGCAAGTCTGCACCTTCTCAATATAGTGCTATTACTTCAATGTTCCCTGAGTGCCAACATTGCCTGTGGTGCTGAAGGTTTAAAGACTTATCTCTGGGACTTAGCTTGTCTCTAGTTAAGATCTTCCCTAGAGCTGGAGGTGGGTCTGTGGCTGAATCTGTGGCCCCCTCTCAAAGCTCAGTGTCACCTCTGCTCTCCAGCAAGATCATAATGTCAGTGTCTCTTTCAAAAGTCTTCAGAGCTTCCCATAACTTAATGAGTACACCCATTTCTTTGGTGTGTCATTGGTGGTCTTCTGGTCGAATTCCAAGCCATTCTGCCTGCTATTGTTTTGTACTACTAGTTAGATATGTTCCTTTCCATCTATGTTCTTTAAAGCTTAGCTTATATATACCCATTGGCTACAATGATGGTACAGTTTGTGGGTGGGTGGGGGGACATAAATAGAGCGTGGAACTCTAATCGTCGTCTACTCAGTAAATCCACCCAAAAGGTGAGTCTTGTATGTAAATTTCACTTCTAATTTTGCCTCCATTTATCATACTTGTTCTTATTGTGTGAGCATGCTACCAGGCTGGGACTGAGCCTATCCTTGACATAATGGTTTTATACTTAGTAGCATTCCGCATAGCTTCCCACTTTCTATGCACTTGCCTGCAGCATGTGCTTTCTGTTCTACTGCTGGAAGAAAATCTGGTTATGTTGAATTCACTTGACCCCATTGTTTACCTGGCTTGTGAATATGACCACATCCTTTATGGATTAATTAAAATATTTTCTTTTTAAAAATAATTTTATCTCTATGTGTATATGCATGTGCACATTTCACATGCAATTATCTTCAGAGAATAGAAAACGGGATGTGTTGGATCCCCTGGAGATGAGTTCTGGGTGATTGTGATCTGCCCTATATGGGTAATGAGATCTGAACTTGGGTCTTCCAGAAAAGCAACAATTACATTTAACTTTTGAGTCACATCCCCAGTCCCCCAAAGGTTTCAGGAAGGGCCTGGAGTGGAAAATCTTTGATCTCAACCGACTGTTTAAAGATCAAATTATGCAAAGGAGAGAAATCATGTCAGTTTCTGCACGAATTCACAAAGCTACCTGTATGTGTTTTAGGAGACTAGATATTTGTTATTATCTATCATTTTGGATCACTTTATTATCAAGGCAATAACATTCTTATGTTAGTGTTTTCAAAGCAGCTTGAAGTTTATTGATTTTCTATATTGCCAGATGATTAATTTTATTCTAGGAATCTAGTGAAAATTAATCTAAGCTGTATAGCATAATGCCAGCAGCTGGAACCCATAATGCAATCTTCTTTTGTTTGCTAGTTACCTTTGTTGAATAACCACAGAAGAAAATTACTGCCATCAAAAGCACAGTGTAAACATCCTTAGCTTATCACCCTTTGCAATTCTGTCAGTGAAGTTTGTTAACAAATGTAAATGCAGACAACCACAGGGTTAGCTTGGCTTTTG
Organism: Ondatra zibethicus; assembly: GCA_004026605.1. Taxonomy (NCBI): domain Eukaryota; kingdom Metazoa; phylum Chordata; class Mammalia; order Rodentia; family Cricetidae; genus Ondatra; species Ondatra zibethicus. Next base: position 18,195 of record PVIU01026861.1, on the reverse strand, counting down.
TTCTGGTTAGTTTCTGTCAACTTTACACAAGTAAGAGCTATTTAAGGGGAGATCTTAATTGAGACAATGACTCCATGAGAGACATTAGCTCCATTGGCCTGTAGGTAAGTTTTTCTTCATTACTGATGTGGATGGGTCCAGCCTAGTATGGGTTCTGATTATATAAGAAAGCAGGCCAAGTAAGTCCAGAGTACTGAACAAGGCAGTAAGCAGCACTCCTCCATTGTCTCTGCTTCAGTTTGTACCTCTGACTGCTTAATTTGATTGAGTTCCTGCCCTCAACTTCTTTTGATGATAGACTGTGATATGGAACTATATGCAAAATAAACTTTTTACTCCCCAAGTTGCTTTTGGTCATGGTGTTTTATCACAGCAATAGAAACCTTAACTAAAACAGTTTTGTTTCTTCTGATAGACTATGGGTCTAGGAGGCATCACTTAGGTGGCTTGACCCCAAACAGAAAGAATATAAAAATCAGCCAAAATTATTTACTAAATTCATTCAAAATTCTGTGCTCTGCAACTCAGGCACAAATTTTCACTTTTCCTCAAGTTCTATACAGTTTATATCCAATTATTCCTCATATTTGCATAACATAGCTTCTCGTACTATGAATGGCAGAAAGTATGTGAACATATTAAGGCAAAAAGCAGGAAGATGATGACGTTAGTAACCATGTCAATCATCCAAACATGACATTTGAAACAGAAAAATCATCTCTAATTTCTTGGACATTAAATGTGACCAATCACAAAGTCTATGAGAAAACTTGAAAACGAGTAGCTAATATATAATACCTATAGGCATGACTGAAGCCCAGGCTTCAGTCTACAAAACTCTGGAACAAAAAAAAAAAAAAAAAAAGAAAGAAAAACTGGAGCTCAGCTTGGTGCTGGGTTGTGGATAGCTGTGTCTGCTTCCATCAGTTACTGGATGAAGGTGCTATGATGACCTTAGGGCAGTAACCTTATCTGATTGCAGGGGAAGGCCAATCAGACCACCTCTCCACTTTGGCTAAGTGTCTTAGCTGGGGACATCCTTGTGGGTTTCTGGGAATTTAGCTAGCATGAGGTTTCTCCATAACCCTATAATGGCTCCCTCTATCAAGATATCTCTTTCATTGCTCTCCCACTTACGTCCCTCCCCCAACTTGACCATCCCATTCCCCATATTCTCATCTCCTATCCTCTCCCCTTTACTGTCCTCTACTCCCAGTTTACCCAGGAGATCTCATCTGTTTCCCTTTCCAGGGTCTTCCTTGTTACCTAGTTTACCAGGCTGAGCTCTGGGAGCCCAGTGGAAGAGAGGAATGAGAGATTATATGAGCAAGGGGGTGTCAAGATTATGACAGGGAAATCCACAGAGGCAGCTGACCAGAGCTCAGGGGAACTCAAGGACTCTAGACCAAGAGCTGGGGAGCCTGCAAGGGACCAAACTAGGCCCTCTGCATGTGGGTGACAGTTATGTAGCTTGGTCTGTTTGAGGGGCCCCTGGTGGTAGACCAGAGCTATCCATGGTGGATGAGCTGGCTTTTTAGAGCCTTGCTCAATCTTGATGCAGGGGGGAAGGGCTTGGCTCTGCTTCAGCTTAATCTACTAGGCTTTGTTGATTCCCCATGGGAGATCTTAACCTTTTGGAGGAGTGGATAGGGGTGGGTTAGTTGGGGAGGTAGGGGATCATGAAGAGGGGAGGGAGTGGCAACTGTGGTTGGTATGTAAAATGAATAAAAAATTTAAAGAAAAAGAAACAAATGAAAACAGGAAGGTTCATTTAGGTGTTTTTCCTACTGGATCCAAACTTGACCAGACTAGATGATGACACAAGCTGTCAGGTGACACACAGCAATTGTGTGTGTGCCATGTGACTGTGTTGCAAACATATTTGAAAAGGCAGAATGTGACAGCATGGGGAAGAAAAAGATTTGCAACTTTATTTGATCTGTCATCTTTCCCTTGAAAAGACCAGAAGATGAGAGTGAGGGAGAGGGACAGAGAGAGGGAGGGGAAAGAGAAAGTGTGTGCGTGTGTGCGTGTGTGTGCGTGTGTGTGTGTGTGTGTGTGTGTGTGTGTGTGAGACAATGAGAGAGAGAGAGAGAGAGAGAGAAGCAGGGTAGGTAGAGAGAGAGAGTCAGTAAAGAACCCCCATAAACTTGTTAATTAGATCATTTGATGGTAGTTCCTGGCAGAAAGATAATGAATCAGTCTGTGTGGGCACTTCAGGCTGGCTATACCTAGTCAGTCTAGGTTGTTTATCACAAGCAAATGAGGAATTTAATTGGTTTGTGAGATATGGCCCATTAGAAAGTATTGGGCCAGCTATAGAATTACCAAGGAACCAAAGGGAGTTATTTCACACCAAGCAGCTCCCTGTGGAAGTGGTGCCCTGCATACATCACTTCCAGGCTTCAGACATTACATCTGGGTGAGCCCAGTATGACAAAGGGGGACTTAAGGTGTTGTGTATTAAATTCAGATGTCTCTGTACCCTGCCTTTATTGTTACTGGCATCTTTCTGATCATCAGTGAAATTTGATAGTTGGTAAGATTTTGAATCTTGGGAATCTGACTTGTCAGTCTGGTATTATGTATTTAAGCATAGTCTAAAAAAAGTAATTTTAAATGACTGAAAGACATTTTTATGGATAACAGATGAATTTGGCTGAAAGTAAATTAGAGAATACCTTATGTGTTCAAGGGTCTTACCCTCATGTATGTGCTTCATGCATGGCGTGCCAACAGAGGCCATAAGAAGGTGTCAGCTCCCCTGAACTGAAGTTACCTGAAGTTGTTCGCTGCCTTGTAGGTGTTGGGAACCAAACCTGGGTCTTCTACAAAAGCAGCAAATGCTCTTCATCATTAAGCCTTTTTCCCAGTCCAATGGCATATGTAGATTTTATATTTCTTTCCCAGTGGTAGGCTATAACTATATGAAGCAGTAACTCCCTTATTGTATTTAAAATGTCTAAAGTTTCATAGCAAAGCTATACTTCGAGGAACTGTCTCGTGACATTCAAACTCCTTTGAGGACTCTAGACAAGCAGGCCATAGGAACGGAGGGGGGCAGGGGCACAGATTTAAAGTGGATCACTACACTTACATTGTGTATAATACCTTATACAAAAGTAACTTTATGTCTATCGGCGACAAGCAGTCTATGATCACAGATCTCAGGTACATTCTTCTGATGCACAAGTTTGTGTATGGGCGATCAAACCGTCCTTAGAACTGCAAGTGACTGGAAACACAGCAAGAAACTAGTAATCGCTTTGTTTTTTTTTAATAGCCTCATGAATATTTAACATATGGAAAACTACACATGAGGCAATACACAATAGTTGATTTCCTTAAAGAAGTTTCTCTTTGGAAACTAAGAACCCATTTTTGGAAAGAAATCTCAGGGTGAAAATAACCCTGCTGTCCACAGCAACGGTAAGCACATGCCTGTGTCCATGAGAGGTGAGGTACTTAGCTGAGGAGAAAACTCAGCCATAAAGCCTTTGTCTAGCATGGGTAAGGCTCCCAACTGGATCCCCACTGCTGTCAAACAAGTTGGAAAATGTGGAAGTAAATGATCAAATTAACCCGTGAAACCCAAGTGCAGCGATTTTTGTTCTTCCTGTTTCTCTGCTTCAACAGTACAAACGCAGGAACTCCAGATGGGATCAGGTCAAGAGGGGCACTGGGGGCAGCTACCTGGAGAGATGGCAAGTGACTCCTATGGGCTTTTCTGAGCACAGGGCATAAGGGAATGTTAGTGATTATCTTAGGAGAGATCCGTTTTCAGTGAGAGAAGTAAAACAGTTCTCAGATGTCATAACTTTCCAGGAGAGAGGCTTCCAACAGACGCTGGCAGAATTGCATCTCTTCATCACATTTGTATGGTAACTTTTGTTCCAGCCCTGTCCTCAGATTGTCCACTCTTATAGTAGGCCCTTCAAAAATCCTATGTAGAAGAATTGTCTTCTTGTATGTGTTGAATTAACTTCAATTTTACTTTCTAAGATTCTAAGAGGCCAGGCGATGGTGGCGCACACCTTTAATCCCAGCACTCAGGAGGCAGAGGCAGGTGGATCTCTGTGAGTTCGAGGCCAACCTGGTCTACAAGAGCTAGTTCCAGGACAGGCTCCAAAGCTACAGAGAAACCCTGTCTCAAAAAACAAAACAAAACAAAACAAAAATAAACAAACAAAAAGATTTTAAGAGACTGTGAAATATGCACACATGAATTTTCTTTATTTAAATTTAATGATAATATTTCCATTTCCTAATTATTTTAAGCTAATACATCATATGTTTAATTTTTAATAGAATTTTTCATACAATATATTCTGATTATGGTTTTCCTCCCCCAACTCCATCTGGATCCTCCCAGACTTCCCGTACTCCTAAATCCACACCTTTTCTTTCTTTCTCTCATTATAATACAAACAGGCATTTAAAATAACTAAGAATAATAATGATAATATAAATAAAAACAAACAAACCTTTTATAAAGTGTTAAATATGCACTGCAAGACTACCTAGTTAAAACATTGACCACATTACATCAATACAACTTGCTTGCATTTATTTCTTAAAAGAAGAGTTGTATCTACCACATGGTAATAGGATGATCTTTGTTGTTTAAAGCTTTTATGTGCCTAAACTTGGCCCTTGGTTAATCATTCGCAATTGTTAAAATCCAGGTTAAGAGTTTCCATTCTGAAGTTCTAAGAAAACAACTGTAAGATACATCTGGAAACACAAGAGCCAGTCAGACAATAAGAATACATAAGGAATAAATAATTTAAAGTTTATTACATTAGAGATAAAATAAAACAAGAAGGCATTGCTGCATTGTGCTAATATCCAGTTGGCTTTCCTGTCTGTTGCATGAAGGAGCATAACAAATAAGGTAAAGACCAAACCTACAAATCTATAAATGAGTTCTAGTAGGCAGACTACACATCACACAGGACTAGAAAGACTGGAAGGGGTTTCCAGGAAGGTACCTCTGTTTCTGGAATTTTTCCATTAAGTATCAGACTGCAACTTTCTCTCTAGGAAACTATTTCATTGGTATCTTTAAAGAACTATCTTTTCCCCAAATAACCACTCTTAAATATGGTCAAATAAGGAGGAAAGAAGAAAATGGAGAAATAGAGACACTCTTTAAAATCAGGTAAGCAAAAAGGCATGGTGTGCAAAGAGCTGCTTAGACAGAGGATTGGTGAGCAGCTGGTCCAATGCTAATGTCTTAATTACAAATTATCTGTCAGATTTCAGGGGTTGGGTTAAGTCCTAGATACCTCCTTTCTTATATGTGTTCATATAATTGAGGTTGTATTATTCCACCAGTCTCAAAACTAGTGTGTTCTATGGTTATTCAACCAAAATGTTTAACAATTATTTGAGTCACAACTATCTGGCCACTTAGATAACTATCTCCCTCCATGTTTAACATAGGCTTTCACATGTATCTGATATGTTTCTGACTTTTGGCTAATTCTAACAGGCTCATTAAAGTATTAATAGCAAAGAAATCCAAAATCCACTCCACATTTTCATTTACTTTCTTAGGTGGAAGTAGATGCCCTGCTAAGGGATTTGCCCAGAGAACCAATTAGAAGGGTGTTGCCAGGCTGAGCTGTTGAAGCACGTTTCTTGAGGGGAAAAGATAATGTCTAGGAGAATGCAGCTCGAAAAAAAAAAAAAAAAGGATGAGCTAAAAATATCTTTAGGACCCAAGCCCACTTGGCAACATTTGACGATCTTCAAAGGCTGAAGAGATTCATGAAATCCTGTTCTCATGAATCTTTTCCTCCCAAACACATTGTCCCATGGAAAAGATGCTGAAATCACATGATCCTTTAAGGTCATGAGAGAGAAGAGGAAGAAGGAAGGAGGGAGGCGGGGGGGGGAGGGGGAAGTGGCCATAGATACATAGATTAAGGTGATGCTGATATGCTTAGCTTTAATCAGTTGAGGGTCTGGATTCTGGCTCTACCACTGACATCATTATTTCTTGAGAAGATTCACGACTCCTTTAAACTTCAATTTGGTTATTAGTAAATTGAGGGAGAAATAGGAAATTAATGACTGTATCATAGAATGAAAAAGTTCTTTCCCCTTAAGAATTCATTCATAAAAATCCAAGAAGCAAGCACCTGCTGTTCACAGGTTTTAGAATTTAATTGAGAGCTGATGGAAGTGCTTGACTAATTTGCTCCTTTCCTTTAGAGGTGTGCCACGGCTTGTGCATCTATATGTCTGTACATACATGTAAGCACCTTGTAAATAATGTAACAAATAGAAGAAGAAAAATTATTGAATGTGGAAAACAACTCCACAGAATGTAAACACTAAATATGATCAAATAAAACCTGTGTGCAGACATTGCTTATCTAGAATTTTATGCTTCCTAAAAACAGTGTGGGTTAGAATTAAAAATCCAAGTTATTTTTGGCAACATAAGATTATATTTCTAACCACAAAGGAAATATTTTCATTGATTTATTTTTATATAAATATCTACACTATTGGGGAAATGAAATTAGAGTGAAATCTTATAAAATGTATAATACTTATAAGCTTAAAACTCAATTTTCACCTTGATGTGGGATTCCCCTCTGTATGCTGTGTATACGATTGGTTAATAAAGGAACTACTGTGGGCCTATAGCAGAGCGATAGGGGAACAGAGGTAGGTGGGGAAAACTAAGTTGAATTCTGGGAGAAAGGAAGAGAGGTTAGAGAGAAGCCATGTAGCCCTGCCAGAGCCAGATGGAACTTTAGCCTTGGTGATACACAGATTAATAAAAATGGGTTGAATTAATATGTTAGAGTTAGTCAATAAGAAGCTAGAGCTAATGGGCCAAGCAGTGATTTAATTAATACAGTTTCCGTGTGATTATTTCGGGCTAAGCGGCCAGGAACCACCAAGCAGTCCCTCCTCACAATACCACCTTGCCCATTTTCTTTGGCTCTTTGTTTTGTTTGATTGTTTTGTCCTATTTTAATTTGTTTGTTTATGTTTTATGTTATTATTCTTTATATGTAAGGAGAGACAGAGGGGGTAGATCTGGAGGGGAATAGTAATTAAGGAGGAAATAGGAGTAGGGGAAACTGTAATCAGAAGATATTTATGAAAAAAAAATCTCTTTTCAATTAAATAAAAAATGCATTTACGATAAGTTACATAGTGTATTGGAAAATAGAGGAAAAGGAAATCAACACAAAAAATGAAAAGTGTAAAAGACTTAATGATACTAAGATGAAAATTTATATTTGAAGAAGGATAATATATCAAAAGTAAAGGATGGATGATAAGCTAGGAGAACATATTAGTAACACACAGGGCACACAATTGATATAGCTTGTACAGAAAAGGACACAGTCAGTGAGGCAAAAGCACAAAATAGAAAATAGGAAGAAAGATGACTGGTATAAAAACTGATACTAGGCGGGTGGTACTGGCATATTCCTTTAATCCCAGCACTGAGGACTCAGAGGCAGGAGAATAGCTGTGGGTTCAAGGCCAGCCTGGTCTACAGAGCAAGTTCCAGGACAGGCTCCAAAGCTTCACAGAAAAACCCTGTCTCAAAAACCAAAATGAAACAAAACAAAACAAACCCTGATACATAATAGCTAACAAACTTATCAGTAGTTAAGAAACTCTTAGTTCTCTCTGCATCAGATGGATATTTTAAAAATTGATATATCCAGCATTGGTAATATTTATGGAAAACCATCACAAACCACAGTTGGCAGAAGTGAGCATTGCATAATCTTGGGAACATACTTCAACATGTAGCCACAACGTACATATCTGGTCATCTACCCAATACAAGTAAAGGAACAGAACTGGAGAGATCCGTGAGGCCATGCCATCTAGCATCTCTACAAACAGTAAATGCTTAAATACACTGCCACGATCTCAGTCATCTGTACCTATATCGGTTATGGTAAATAAATATGCATGTGCTAACTTGATGAAGTATTTGAAGAGCTGTAAGAAAAACATTGCATGCGTGTGTGTCTAGGTTCCATGAAAAGCCTTATCCCAACAAATGATGTATGGGTCAGCAAGATGGCTCAGGAAGTATAGATGACTGCTAGGAAACCCGCGGACCTGAGTTCAAGCCCTGGGACACACACGGTAGAGGGGCGCTGCTGTCCTCAAGCAAAGGACAGATGTGGCATTGATTTGAGTGACTGCAGTATGAAATATGATTTCTTTTCAGACTCCTTTCTTGAGTGGCAGGAGTCATATGAAAATCAACTTAGAATATGACAGGAACTTTTTGTCTTTGGAACAATGAAAACCTATAATCTAAAAAGGGCATCAGGCAAGATTATATCCTAAAAGAGTTTTTCTGCTGATAGTAATAATAGTAACTTAGAAAAACTTGCTCCTTCCAGATACATCTTTTGTGTTGTTTAATATTGAAAGAATTTTGTGTTATTCAAGACAATGTTTCTTCTTGGAAATTGGCAATGGGAACTAGAGAGGCTCATGTGGTAAGGTGCTTACAGTATAGACACTAAGACTTGAATTTTGGTCCCCAGCATTCACTTACAAAGCTGGCCCAACAGCAGATGCTTATAATCACAACACTGGGGGAGGCGGAGCCACAAAGACCTCTGAGGCCTGCTAGGCAGCCATATAGCTGAATAGGTGAGCTCCAGGTTCTGTGAGATACTTTGTCTTAAAAACATGGCATGAGTGAGCAAGGTGGCCCAGCAGATAAAGGTACTTGTTGTCAAACATGAGGAAAACGTAAACACATGTACTCACCTGCACAAACACACTAAACAAAAATATGCTTTTTAAAACAATAAATAGAGTAGGAGTAGCTTAGAGGTGTGATCTCTCTTATTTGTCCTTGTTCCAGTGGATGGCCCCACACTCATGCACATATGTGGAGGCACATATAATTTGGCATCTATATGTATACACACGTACACAGGCACTCCCCAATATTGGACGGTGTATTGCACACACACATGCATACACATACACAAAGTTGTTCTTAGAATCACATTTTAATATTTGTTTCTAATGATGTTCTATTTACTCACTGCTCTGACAGGAGACCATGGTTTACTCTAGTATTGTGGCAAACAGCAACTATCTACATTGTTGGTATGAAAGAGTATGGTTGCTGCACAGTGACAAGTGACTTTCCATGTGACTAGTCCTGGTACACAACTAGAATCAAGGTCCTTTGGTATTAGCTATCACATTGCTCTTAAACCATGCATGTATCAAATAACAGTTCTGTAAGTCTTGCTACAATTCCATTATTGAAAAAAATTATTGTAGCACCAGGAAAAATGAAATCTACTCTTTTTTAATTATTAATATTTTTTATTGCTTAAAAATGTATTCGTTTAGCTGGGCAGTGGTGGCACATGCCTTTAATCCCAGCACTCAGGAGGCAAAGGCAGGCAGGTCTCTGTGAGTTTGAGGCCAGCCTGGTTTACAAGAGCTAGCTCAAGAACAGGATCCAAAAGCTACAGAGAAATCCTGTCTCAAAATAAACAAAAAAAGATGTATTCACTTGCATGACAGAGATTTCCCAATGCATTCTCTATATTTAGATAAGCTTTTTATTAAAGCTCAATGTTTTAGAACTAACAGGAAGCACACATGCATCTGAAAACTGTATTTCAAAACAAAACAAAAAACTTGATCTAGATAGCAGTCACACTTGGAGATTGGATTTTGCTTCTGGGTATCATTTTCATGAAGTTAATATTGTCCCAAGAAACAAGACGGTTCCAGAGGCTGTCCTTACTTAGCTGCCCCCAAAGAGCTGGGTGTCACAAAACACAAGTGCAGGGGAATGGCTCTAAAGTATCTACAATTCCTCCCTCACAAACAAGCATCATAAATTCAATCAAGTCCATTCCCTTGCCTCTCTTTCCATGCTTACATAGACTACATTCCTGCCAGGTCTGGATTACAGTGTTCAGAGACAAATGAAAATGTGAGGTCCCTTATTGGGGAAAAAGGGTGGGAGGATTTGACGAGCCAGCTGTCAAGGAAGATGCTGAGAAAGAGCTTGTTCTGCACATGACAAGGCCTTTATACTCACAGTAGCTGTGGTTACCTGCTCAAGATCCTATAAATCCATGCCATTATATACTACAGTGTGGATGCCTGGATGGCATCTTGAGGACCCACGCCTAGTTAAGAGCTATTGGAAGTTGATGGCTACTTAGGGAAGGATAATATTCTTTAGGGGTGTGGCCTTTCTTATTTGTCCTTGCTCCAGTGGGTGGCCCCACACTCATGTACGTATGTGGAAGCACATATAATTTGACTCATATGATTTAAAAGAAAGCCAAAAAGAAGAGACCTTAAGTTGTAGAGTATTCTTTTAAGGTGTGTTACTTTTATTTATGCTCTGGAACATTTGCTTAATGCTACAAAGATGTGTTTGATTAAATAAAATTCACCTGCGGTCAGGACTTGCGTCAGTAACTAGCCTACAGGAAGTTGTAGGGAGGAGCCAGGTGGCAAAGGGTTTTTAAGGAGGGGCTAGGAAAAGCAGGGGAGCTTTTTACGAGAAGCCTGGAGGCAAGCTTAGTGAGCTGCTTCCTGTTCAGCCTCTGGATAGCAGGGTTCCACCAGCACCTTTGAATCTTGAGTTCTTTAGAGGGATAGAAATTTAGATACCTTTGTAGGTTCGAAAGAGTCTGTGCCTGAGGGAACAGAATTTTCTTAGGCTGTGGTCCTTGTGGTCCAACCACTGCTGGTAGTAGTAGAGTTGCAGTTACTGACTAGGATAGCCATAGCTTAAAAGGCAGCAACAATTAAAACAACAAATATAAAATTTGGATGGGGACACGGAGGAAGCATTCTGAGAGGAGCTGGAGGGACAAGTAGGGGGTGGCTATGATCAAAGACATTGTATACATGTATGAAATTCTCAAAGGTAAACAAAATAAAGTTTACAATTATTTTATTTACTTTTTTTTTAAAGGTAAAACCTTACATCTTCTTTCTCCTCAAGTGTTAACTCAACTTGATGGTTTGAACTCGCTACTGCGAATCCTTCCAGCTGCAAGGGATGCTAGTGTCTACATTCTTGCTGTTTTCTGCTGAGTGGGGGTTGAGCAGGGATTTTGGAATGGAAACATTAGCAGGGGCAATGATGGCGCAACACTTGTGGGAGTGGACAGCCAACGTCTGCTTTAACTTGAGGCAATTACATGAGAGGGGGAGCATGCCCTGCATTATCTCGATGGCCGGAAACTGGAAATCTGGAGAGCCCAGAGACCTGGGGTAGAATTGAACATTTATGCCTCCCTCCAAAATCATTAAAATGATTCCTAATATTCTGCCATATTCTTAGAGTGATGTTTTGTCCATTTGTCATTAGAAAGGCTTCCTCCAGCAGCAGATTGGAGCAGGTACAGAGACCCAGAGTCAGACACACTCTGGAAAGAGTCTAAATTGGAGGGCTCTCTCTGGTTCCTCCTCTAGGAGCTCTGGGAAACCAATGGAAGAGAGGGAGGAAAGATTGTAGGAATGAGGACACCAGGAGAACATGGCCCACTGAATCATCTAAGCAGAGCTCATGTGTTTACAGAGACTGAGTAGGCAAGCATAGGGCCTGCCTGGGTCTGCACCACATCCTCTAGGTTTGTGTTATAACTTTTAGCTTGGTGTTTTTGTGGTACTCCCGACAGTGGGAGCCAGTATGTTTCTGACTCTTTTGCTTGCTCTTTGGACTTTTCCCCTCCCAATGGGCTTCCTTGTCCAGCCTCAAATTATAAAGCATTTCACAGTGGTACCAACAGAATCCCAAGCCACTTGTGGGGCCTCTGTGAATATAGAAACCTGCGAGACTTTGAAGGCTATATCTCTTTAAACCAGACCCGATTCTTCCTATAATACAATTACTCACTATTAAATTAACATTGGTGATTCTTTAATGGCAAAATCAAAAGACAACAATAACAAAAAAATACAAGTATGACATACCACAAAGGAATATGTCTTTTTGTATTTCGCTTTTCAAATCTGCCTCAGGTCAGGCTCGCCAAAATAGATACTGTCAAGGAAAGATGGTTGCTCCAACTCACTAAACAAAAGCCTTTCTGACAGTTCTCGTTACTCAGAGAAATTTAAGCTGTCACCACCCAAGCTATTGGGGTTAATGCTTCTGTGTCAGGTCACAGCTCCCCAGGACTTGTCCATTTTCCATTCACATAGCATTTACACTGGTATCTACTCAAAATTCAAAGTCTTTTGTTTTATATAAAGATGTATGGAAATACCAACAAATGAATAAATTTTTGTGGTCATTAGTTTATTACCTCCTACCATCCACCTTTATGAATATTCCAAACAATGTCTTGTCTTAACATAAACATTTCTATTTTGAAAAGTTCCTCAAAGCAGGAAATATACTCTGCATGGATCCATTATTAATCTCAACCACCGCTGTGTTTCCATTTTTTTTCTTGCTTTATTCCTCTCTGGTCTCCCTGATCTCCTCATTTGTTTTTGCACGGAATACTTTCCACAAAATTTTACCTAGGAGTCTTAGCTGGGGTCATCCTTGTGGATTCCTGGGAGTTTCGCTTGCACCAGGTTTCTCTCTAACCCCATAATGGCTCCCTCTATTAAGATGACTCTTTCCTTGATTTCTCTCAGTGACTCCGAACTGATAGCTGGGGAACCTGCAAAAGACTGAACTGGGACCTCTGAATGTGGGTGAGAGTTCTATGGCTTGGGCAGTCTGTGGCCCACTGGCAGCTGGACCAGTATTTATCCCTAGTGCATGAACTGGCTTTTTGGAGCCCATTCACTATGGAGGGATACTTTGCTCAGCCTTGATACAGTGGGGAAAGGCTTGTTCCTGCCTCACCTTGACGTACCAGACTTTGTTGACTCCCCATGAGTGGATGGGGGATTGGGTGGTGGGATGGTGGAAGGAGAAGAAAGAGGGAGGGGGAATTGTGGTTGCTATGTAAAATAAAAAACTTTTAAATAAAAAATTAAAAAGAAATTTAGCTATAAAGCAGGAAGGTGATTTCTATCAACTCCCAATCGACCCTTCACTTTGTGTTAAACTTTCTCCTTTGTCACCCAACCTACTGACTGCAAAGTTCCCAGGTACATCTGGTGCCCCTCTACTCTTCTTCCTATGATGTTCTGGAAGATGGTCAGTCTCCATTCCTGGGTTTGCTTTAATAATTTTGAATTTATTTTCCCTTTTAAAAAAAAATCTAAGTTTTCACCTAAATTTCTTTTATTTCAGTGTCAAAAGTTCATAGACATGGCAATTAACTCATCAACATTTCCATTCCTAATTGCTCTCATAGTACATTTGCATAATTCATTTTAATTACATCCATCACTGCCAAATGGTTGTGACTCAGTCTGCATATAATTTGTAGTACAGGGACCTTCTCCACAATTGCTCAAGGTGTTAAGACTCACTGCTTCAGAATGGAGGCAAAGTCTGGCACCTCAGTACAGGAGTATTTCCCAAAGTGTATTTGACTGTGGGAATTGCATACTGTTCCCTGTGACAGGCAGAGTCTCAGAATTACTTTCTGCCTATTAGAACAGCTACCCAAGAAAGACTCCAAAGGTCCTGCCCTTGTCCCACTTGATTATTCCAGCGTCTTTCTCTGATGGTAATTGGCTTTTAAATTTAGTTTAGAACAGATATAAATTAAAGACGAAGTTCAGGATCACACAAGAGTATGGTACCTCTGCACAGGATGGATTATTCATCTAGCCAACATGGGCATCCTGACCCTTGGATTCTTAGACAACAGAGTAGAAAGTATGATCTTTTCTAGTTAGCAAACACAACAGTTATCTTTGTAGTTAAAGGAGAAATTGGCTTGTGTGGATCATAGCTGGACAGCAGGACATATATGCAGGGGATTCTGTTTTTATAAAAATAGGAGGGAGTGTCTTTATTATCTGCCATTCCATGTCATGCCCTCAAACTGTTTCTGGGACACAAAAACACCACTATAGCAAAATACTATTTGAAAGAATGTGGCACTTTGATTACTTGAAATAGAAGGAAGATTCTCATATGGTGATTCCAGGAAATGCACCCTTTTAGGAAGGTTGGGTTTGTTACACTATAATCACATCTGGAATTGCATGACTGTGAAAACTGACTGTTATGCCCAACACCATTAGAAAGCAGCCTGCAACACCTTCATGTATCTATGTTTCAGAAGTCAGGTAGGTACTTGGAGTCATTTCTTACCCAGTCACTTTTAGAGCTTCCAAATCAATTGACACCTCAGGCAATCATCATGGGTCCCTTTCCTGTTCATATCACACATAGGAACTGGCTAGATTCTAATAGATTAAATGATATGTCCATTTTCATAGAACAAACAGGACAGGAATAAACTGCTGTTTGTCTCGATTAAACTCAACCATCTGTCCTCATAACTTTTGTTGAGAGTGAAACATCTTTGTATTTTCAGATTCTCTGTGATCTGCAGAAGAAAAAAAAGCACCCAAGGAAAATAGCTTCAAGAAGAGTCTTAAAATGTACTTCATCTAGGTTTTCTTTATAGAAAACAAATTACTAAATGTTCTGAAAATAGCCCTGATATATGAGTTGATATGTTTCTCCCCTTCAGATAAAATGGAATTCAGTTCTGTCTGAGAAGAAGGTTCGCCCTTCACAGAATACCTTCTGGTGTTCCCCAAACTCAGCAAGTGACATGAATAATTTCGTGTGTTCTCACTGCTCCACAGTAGTCACTGTGACCTTCTTTAGGCAAGAGTTGTTTAGGATATGAGGGATAAGAAAAGGGGTTGCTGTTCAGATTGCTTTCTTCTAGCTCTATAGACCTGCGGATGAACTTAGACACCCCGGTTTAGATTATATCAGTAAAGGGGAATCACACCACGTTTGCTGTAAGGCATGATGCAAAGCATTCCCTCTTGAGAGAAGTGACTAGCACAGTGCTTTCATAAGGGAGCATTTTCCCTACTGTTTTGATAGGCAAATAAAGGAAGAAAAATGAATCAGAGACGTATCTGAGGTTGAGCCCATGAGTCTCTTAGGAAATACATTTTCACTGTAATTACTAGAGAATAAACACTTAGCAGTTTTACAACACAAGATAGACAGTTGGTGTTTGTACATGTCATATTCCATCTGTATTTATTCTGCCTCTCTGTGTGATATTGGGGACTCTGACTGCCTGTCAAGGTATAGACTCAAGATTTATGACAATACATGCCTAATAATTTATAGCAATCTGTGATAGATACTTAGTACTTACCTTAATTATTACATCTATCTGTATTTAGAACATGGAAAATGATGTTTCAAGTTAAAGGAAAATTTCCTTTTACTGTTTATTAAGTTGCTCTCCTCAAATTGTTAATGAAAAAGCTAACAACATAGGTCCTTCATCTTTGCCATGAATACATGCTTAAGCTATATCTGATATTAGGGTTTAGTTAATGCTAAGGAACACTGAATACATACTACGTACCTGTTTTCATGTCACTGTGTCATAGTATGAAGAAATATAGGGATTTGGGGGAAATTATCTTTTGTATGGAATTAAAATGAGAAAGTAAGGTAGAATCCTAGAGATTACAGGTTCTGTCCAAGATGACAGGACTTCCAGCTTTTGTCTTCATGGTGGACATCGGCCCAATTTTAGTCTAACTGATGTTTGTTCCTTTGATCAACTTATCTGAGAGAAATTGCAATTGCTGACACATAGTAGGAATCAGAACAGCTTTTTTATTTTTCCCCCTGAAACACCTGGTATGGTTTTGGGGACTAAGAACAAAGAACTTGCTGAGAAGTGCTCATAAAATTTGATATGTTAAACACATTGAGACAATAAATCATTGTATAGAAAATTGAAGCAATAGAAAAACATATGTAGATGGGACGCCCACAAATAAGACTGAAGCAGTCTTGAGAATCGGCCACCCCAATTCCTTCAACCCGTGGTGCCTAATCACCCGTTTTTTATTATAAAAAAGAGTTGGGAATGTGGTATTTTTGGCCTGTGCCCTTAAGAGACAGGCCACGCCCACTCCCTGCTAGCTTCCAGCCTCTGACCCCAATTCTCTCTTCCTGTTCTGCTCGGGAGCAGCGCTTCTCTTCCCTCCCCCCCCTCCGCCTCCATTTCTTTTCTGATAAATGTTTAACTCTATATGGTGTGTCCGTTAGTCTCTTGCCATGCCCGCCGCTGCTCTTGCTCCACACTCCACCGCCGCCTGCCATGCCCTCCTGCTGCTCTGCGCTTGGCCTGGCTGCCCGGCCACCCGCGTGGTCCCTTGCAGCAAGCTGCTGCAAGCTGAGACCTGGAGACCAGCCGCGTGGTCTCTGGTCTCATATGCAGTGCGCGCTTAGTGGTGTTTCGCGGGTTTACACAATTTCTGCTGTGGGTAGCAGCCATCCATGTCTGTCTCCTGTTTTTTAAATTCCAGCTTGTTGTTTTTTAATTCCAGCCGTGGCATGGTGCAGTCTTTTCCGGTTCCAACCTTTTGCTCCCCTTTGTGGTTTGTGCCAGGGCAGCTCAGCCACAGGGCAAATCACACCTGTAGGTCTCTCTTATTAAGCCAAAAATGCCTGCATCTCAAAATTGTAACTTTTCCATACAACATGTGACTGCACCATTTTCTCTTGGGTTGGGGTCAGGTGACTTCGTCGCCATCTTGGCTAAAAGCAAGGTCAGGTGACCAAGTTCCACCATCTTTACTGAGGTATTCCCTGCCTGGTTCTCCAGTGTTAACTTTCTTACCTTACCACCGAGCCAGGTCAGGTGACCAGGTTCTCCCATCTCTACTGAAGTATACCCTGCCTTGTCCCCCGGTTTACTTATGTTTTGTTTCTAAATTCCTCTTGCTGACTCTGTTACATGTACGTTTTATACAGTGACATGCCTTTTGGTAGGGCCCACCAAAAGGCATCCACTTCATCCAATTCCTGTTCACTCTCTCTGTGTGTGATTATACATGTAACTTAAATGCACCTATACTTAATGTTATAATTGTTCATTACATTTCATTTCAGACTACAAAAACCATAAGTTTCATGTTTTAAGCTGGTATGTACTTTTAAGTTTCTTACAAAATATATTAAACTGTTCTTTACTATTGTCAGTTCTGCCATTAACCTTCTATTGCAAGCAGTTTTTCCTCTTTCTGTCATTTTACGAGTGTAAATCTTACCTGTTAAGTTGGGAGCCAATGCAGTCAAGCTCAGACCCAGATCCCCAGGCAGATTCTAAACTGTAGTTACACCTAATAAACAGCCCTCAACTGCTCAGAGATCTGAGAAATATGACATTTATTAAAAAACTTTTCATAATAAAAAGAGACAGGTTGACTTCTGGCAGCGAAACTCTACTTCCTCCAAAGAAGACAGATGGACACAGAACAACGTCCATCCACAATTTGCTGTAACTGCCAAGTGCTAAACGTTGGGCAAAACTGCCTGTCATCTAAACTGAGGATCTCCTGATGTGGACAGAATGGGGGGAATCGACAGCCTAGCTGCTCAGGTCAAGGTAGACCTGTCTTCCTAGAGATTTCTTAGCCCACAGGATCTTTTGCAGCCTGGCAGGCCCTGCGCTAAACAGCAAAAGGCAAATGTGACCTTCAGCGACCATGGAGGATCCTAAAGAGGAGTAGCTCCAGATGCCAACCAAGTAAGTTCTCTGTCATTTTTTAATCAGTAACTCAAGTAAAATTTTATCCTTCTCAAAGATCTCTGATGTAGTTTGATAGCTAAAAGGTTTTCTCAGTTTAAAAGAGCAACCTTACCAAACAGGTTTCAGATCAAATTTCTCTCTCATGATGCCTTCTATAGTCTTAAAAATACTTTTCATTAGGCAAAAATATCTGTCACAGTCATTCTGACATAAATATGTTACTGTTTATACAATGTATATGTCTAAAACTTCTGTTTTTATAAACCCAAAGAATTCTTGTGAGTTCCAGGGAGCCGAATTGAAGGATCCACCTTAAGACAGGTCAGATACATCCCCCTCCTCCCCAGTGTATCCCCTGGTCCTAAATTTTTTTCTTAATTTAACTTTGTCCTCTGTTCTGCCAATACCTCAAACAGATATAAGAAACACCAAACATCTCCATACCACAGACACCGGACAAGAACAAAGAGACCAGCCAGCCAGCTGGGGTGACATCACCGACCCCCCACCAGCACCCAGCCTTCTCAGGTCC
>PVIU01026860.1:0-14112 GCA_004026605.1 Ondatra zibethicus | reverse complement strand
TGATATTATGTACTTCTTAGTTATGATTCAAGTTCATGTAATTTATGATACTAATTAAAATAGATTTATGTGTTATTCTCTAGCTGTATGTATCTTCATTGGTGTGTGTGCATGTGTGTGTATGCATAGAAACACAAAATAAAATGAAGAAACCATGAAATTGAGAAGTAATCATCATCTGGAAAAGACCAAAAATAACAAGCATAAGAGTTAAGTGTGTATACAGGGACTAACGATAGTGCATATGCATGAATTATATTGTGCAAAATGTGGGAAGAAGGTTACCTTCAAGTGTATGGATACAAAGGGAGAGAAATATGGCTCAATAAATTTAGGTTCAGGAGAAGTTGATGAATTATTAAATTTAAAGAACTTGATGGAATGACCTGAAAGGGTAGCAAGACATGCTCAGTGTTTAGAAGCTTAAAATTTATAGTAAATTTCTATCTATTGCTACAATGAGCTCTATAACACAGATTCTCAAATTCAGCACAACTGACATTCTGGATTGTAGTAGCACTTTCTTATCAGAACCGCTAGGCCAAAAATAACACCATGGAGACTTATTATTAATTATAATAGCTTAGGCTTATTTCTAACTAGTTCTTATAACTAAAATAAAGTGAATTTTAAAATATATGTTCTTCCATAAGGCTCATTACCTCATCTCTTTGCTGCCACTCCTGGTTCTTCAACATCTCTGATGATGACCCTACAATTTTTCTTCAGAGAATTCTCTCTCTTTCTCTGCACAAAGTCCTATCTATACTTTCATGCATAGCTATTTGATGTTTAGCTTTTTATTACACCAATCACAGAAATACATCTTCAAGGAGTATACAAATATCCCACAACAATAAACTTCAAAAAATCATTTTGTATATATTTCTATGTAGGTGTTTCTGTGGAACTGCTTCTATAATACCAGGAATTTAGTAGCATCCTTCTTATTCTCTAACTCACTAGATGACCATAACAGTCCTCCTTTTAAAGTCAATATGACAATAAACATGTCCCAATACATTGTTACATTTTTCCAAAAGGAAAAGTATCTTTCTTCAGGCTGAGATTCATTAGTTTTGACTACAACCTCTGGGGCTGACTTGGGGGAAGAAGATGAAGTTCTGAGTGAGTGTATATTATTGATATAAGTACATCCATGTCAAGAACCCTTTTGCCTTAGACACAAGGAGAACTGGAGTAGGGAAGTTTAGCAACAATTGACTTTTATCTAACACCAATGAATCCAGAGAATATCAGCCAGTTTCCACTTCTAAAAGGAGAATGACTGTAAACTGAGACTGTCCTCCTACAGAGACCTCCCATAGAGACTAGCTAACTTGCATTGTCCTGCTTAGTGTTTTCCACTGTAAATATTCTGAGCTTCAGGGTTGCTGTGGTTGCATCTTGCTCAGAGTTTGTGGCTCACTCAGTCTGACCCAGCTTTTCTGTTCAGGTGTCTGCTGTTTCTGTATTCTGCCATCACCAGATTCAACGTGTTCTGGTCCTGGGAGGTAATTGTGTAAGTAATAGGAAGTGTAAGGTTTTCAAAGAAATGAAAGAAAGAGGTTCAAAAAGTTTCCATTTCTAAAAGTTTGCCAATAATTAAAGAAGCAACCATGTAAAACCCCACCCCAAAAGGAGGCTCTTCAGATATTACAGAGGTATAATTTGTAAACAGATGATATTGTCTGAATTGTGCTATTATATATAAGTGTTCAAGTGAGAACTTTGGAGCAAATGGAAAAAACATGATGTAGCAATGATAATGAAGAAGGGCAACTGTACCAAGCTCTTACCAGTTTATAAAACTAGTTATAAACAGAGGTTTTATAAATATGACTTTCCCTCAACTGAGAGTACAATTTTGTTAATAACAGTAAAATGGAGTAAGTGATTAGACACAAACTATATGGGAATTTTTGCTGCTAATTTTCAACAAGGATGTTCCATAAACTGAAATAAAGAAGTATTGAGAATTTCAAAGAAGTACAGAATCAATATATATATATGTGTGTGTGTGTGTGTGTGTGTGTGTACATTTGAAGAGCCTAAATCTTTGTATTTAGTAGGCAAACATGGGATGGCATGTAGAGAATGAGAATTCACAATGAACTCAAATTAGTCATTGTTTGAAAAGCCATGAAGTCTAGAAATAAAAGAAGATTGCATTTGAAATAGAGTGTGAGGCACAATCTTAGTCAGTGAAAATAGATGTTGAGGCATTGAAGTGGGGAAATGATAATAGGGGAGGTACTGAGCACTCCCTTTTGACTAATTTCTATGAAGAAAAAGTCCTACGGATATGTGTCCCACCCTCACATAAACAGACATGATTTTGATTCTAAGAACTGGATATATTTATGAACAAATCTACATTAAGAACAGAAGAAAAAATCTAGAGTGATAAAGACTAACAAAGAAAGCAACCTTCTGAAATTGAGCTCTTATTGGTACATTGTTTGTGTCAAAGGTCAGCATGTGTTTTGAAAGTGAATAAATTAAATATATAATATATAAAATTAGATTATATTCTAAACGATGAAGATATTCACATACATAGTAAAGATTACTTCATAATCAATGTCTCAATACTTAAAATATTCAAGGTCTATATACCAGTTCTACTGTCCTCTCTCTCTCTCTCTCTCTCTCTCTCTCTCTCTCTCTCTCACTGTGTGTGTATGTGTATGAATGTGTGTGTGTGTGTATGTGTGTGTGTGTGTGTGTGTGTATTTCACTTGAAACCTTATTTAACACAAAACAATATACTGAAGATACCTTTGACTTTTGGCTTGGCTAGGGAATGTCCTAAACTTATTTTGCCTGTCTTACTACCTGCTTATCTAATTATTCTACTACCTTATGGAATGTCCTATTTAGGGCTTATATTGTGATAGAATAACATGGTAAAATACAACTTTAGGAGTGTCCTAGTTACTTTTCTATTTTCACGTTAAAGCACCCAGAAACTTAATATATAACTCACTTAATTTGGATCTCACAGTTCCAGTGGGTGGTATAGTCCATGATCATCATGGCAGTGAACATGGTACAGACAGGCAAGGCATAGTAGTGGAGCAGTCCTCAAAGCTGACATGTGGAGACAACAAGCATGAAATAGAAAGGCAGAGAGAGGTAACTGGAAACAGTGAAACCTCAAAGCCCACCCCTGAATGGCACACTTCTCCAATAATGCCAGATATCTGCCAACAAGATATTCCTAATTCTTCCAAAACAGTAGTAAAACAAACAATTATATATATATATATGTATATAGAAAAATATATTTGCACATATATGTGTATGTATATATGTATCTATGAGTATATGTGGGTTTATAGTGACCATTCTTATTTGAACTACCACTTGGAAGAAAGGGTTTGTTTCAGCTTACTGCTCCCAGCTTCCACTTCATCACTGAGAGAAATCAGGGAAGGGATCTTGAGACAGGGATCCGAAGGCAGGAACTGAAGTATAGCCCACATAGCTTTTATAGCCTGGTTTAATGATTCAGTTATGGGATAATCAAATTGGAAGACAAAGGTGTCTTTTGGAATATCTACATTTCTGCCAAGACAACAAGAGTTCCTCTCTATCTATTTTAAGATCTCAAGCTTGAGATAGAAAATATATCTGTGCAGTGGAATATTCGTACTGAATTCTCTAAAGATTTATCACTTGAATTGGTTTAATCAAATGCTGATTGGCCAGTATTAGGTGGGCAACCTAACTACGGATGATGGGAAGGAGAAAGATGCAGTCAGGAGTTTCCAGCCAGGTGCAAAGAGATCAGGAGATGAACAATCTATACTAGTAAAGTTACCACCATGTAGAAGAGTGTAAATAAGGAATATAGGTTAACTTAACATGTAAGAGCTAGTTAATAATAAGCCTGAGATGTCAGCTGAGCATTTATAAGTAATATTAAGCCTCAAGTAAGTTATTTGGGAAGCAGCAGCTGGATATTTGGGAACAGGTGGTTGGGAGAGAAATGTCCAATTATATATCTGTCTGAAACAAATACAATAAACAGAAAGCAAGCTGGGTTCAAGGTTAGAATATAGTTAGTTTGCTCCAGGTAGCAGTGTATAAAAGCCAGTTTTATAACCTCTTTGCTTTTAATTGCTTTTGTAAGAAGTAGCATAAGCAAAATCATTGGTGCCTTAGTGTGATGCTGTGAGGAGATAAAATGATCAAGAAAACTTTTATGAAAGAAAATATTTATTTGGAAACTTCCTTACAATTTCAGAGGATTAATCCTTGATCATAATGGTGGGAGACATGGTACTAGAGTAGCTGAGAGGTTTATATTCTGATCCCCAGGAAGGAGGCGGAGAGAGACCAATAGACACACGGGGCCTGACATGTGCTTTGATTATCTCAAAGCCCACCTCCGGTAACAAATTTTGGGGTAGAAAGGTGTCTCAATTGTTAAGAATATATGCTGCTGTGGCAATTCACCAGCGTTCCCTTCCAATAACCCATATCATTTTAGTTACAATCACCTTTAATTCTATTTCTAATGCCTTTTTTGGCTCTGAGGGACATTAACATACATGTGCATACATGCACATAGACATAAACAAAAACACAATAAATCTTTGAAAACGAATCTTCGAAGCATTTAAGGTTTAGAAAGAAATCCATCTTTATTAAGATTAATTATATTAAAACATTTTTAAAATTTTTAATTAAAGTTTAATTATGTCATTTCCCCCTTTCTTTTCCTCCCTCAAACCTTTCCCATGCTGCTCACCTTGTCTCACTTCCTTGGAAATCCATGGTCTCTTTTGCTTTGATATATATAGTCTGTGTTTGTGTGTGTGTGTGTGTGTGTGTGTGTGTGTGTGTGTTTATGTCACTGCTAAGTCTATTCAGTGTTGCTTGTAGGTATGAGATTTTAGGGCTGAACATTTGGTATTGTATAAACAATTAAAGAGCTGTTCCCCAGGAAAAACTAGTGCTTCTTTTCACAGCCACTGGTTGTGGCTAATTATGTTGAGGGTCTTTAAAAATCAGGGTGGGTCCCTGTGTGATTTCCCTTTTCCCATGTCAGCATGCTAGAATATCTGTTGGTATTGTATCCTTCAGGTTTTGTTTAGGTCGCCATTTTGTTTTGGTATCATGAGTATATTTTGCCTACCATTTTGAAGGTACACAATCTCAGATGGCCCTATGGCTCGTAAAATCTTCTAAAGTCTTCCTCAGTGTTCTATCAGTTTTAGGTCCAGGCACTGTGTTGTGAATGTATCATTTGGGTCTAGACATCTCCTAGTCCATTTACAAATGTTGAGCAGTTGTGTAACAATCTGTCTGCTGTAAAGGGAAGCTTCTTTGATGAGGGTTAGAGCTGCACTTCTCTGAGACTGTGAGGGTAAGTTTTAGAATGCAGTTAAGAATGATGTTTGGCAAGTGTAGATGCTCACACATTCTTCTCTAAGATCCACCCTCCACTACCTAGGTGTGTGGCCAGGTTTACAGTACCAAGCATGACTGGATGCCTTTTTCACAGACCTTAAGTTCGACAGTAGTCCTTTTCCCATGAATATTTTTGGGTGGAATAACATCTTAATTTCTTCAAAATCTCACAGATCTTGAGAGAAAAAGAATCCTTTTAGTGGATGACAGGTAGAATACCTATGAATCTAGGGGACGTAACTCAGCTAAAATTCCAGGAGAAGTACTCCACGAATTCTTTTAAAACTTACTTCTATTTTAGTCACTTACTTTCCCCATGACTTTGCAGGATGCAACTTTAGATGAGAATGAGCAATACTATAAAAGGTTTTGGAAACAGAGTGTTCATGCCCGTAAAATTCAACACTCAAAGTTATTTGTAGTGAGGTTCATTTTCAATTGAGCATGGGGATTTAGGAAAGAAGAATATTCCTTCAAAGAAAAACTGTTTAAAATACTATATTCTCACTAGTAACAAATATCAACTCCATATTGCCTGATGGAGTTTAAGACATACGTAACTACCATTTGGGAAAGTATTTTTCACAGCATGCCTATGCAATGTATTCCTATGTTCACTCTTAGGGAGAACAAGCAAGGATTTTATTCTCATGCTTTCACTCCCAAAGTTATCAAAAGAAATTAAAACATACAGATGAATGGATGCACAGAAAAATGCAGGAAAATTTAACTCGAGTTTTTGATCTTATCTTTTTAAATTAAGTCTCACTGTGGATGTTTCTTTTGTCTCCTACTCCCAAAACCCAATGTCACACTGCAACCATTTTATCTTTTCATTCAGCATAATGCATTGTATTTCCCAACGTTCCAACCATACAGAATATGTTCCAGGTGCATACTGACTGGCCTTGGACCATTTATAGGCGCTTGTTTGTCAAAGTTCAGAGCTTAGCAACATTTACTGCTATTCTAACTTTCTCTTCAATGTTATGGTTGTAATTATTTGGAGTTATTCTGGGAGTTAATTGCCAGGAAACAAAATTAAGGGAGCATGTCTGATCCCTTCCCTCCTCTGAGACTACTGAAAAGGGAATTGAAAAGAGGTGAGCCTTATTATCAATCCAGCATGGGCCATTTCTCTTGTCATTGGTCTCATTGAAGGAGCTCACTCTAGAAAGTCACAAAGAGGTCAGAAAATTTTAAACTGTCAGCTTAGACCTGCACTACAACTTCCAAAGACTTAGCAATTTAGTATAGCAACATTAAGATCCAGTTCTTTTTTCTTTCTTCTCTTTTCTTTTTTTGTCTCCCATGAGACTGTTAAGTAAAATTCTGATTTTTATTGTGTTAATTGAGCAGTTCTTAGAAAAATATTACATGACTTTTTTTTCTGTTCTCCTTTCAGATCATTATATGTTCAACTGTTAAGAAATATAAATTTTAAATGATTTGAGAAAGTTTAGTGACATCATTGTCTAAATTCTAATCAAATGGTGATTCAGACTGAAGAGTATTTGAATATGTTTTGGGATCATTAATTCTTGAAGAGGATTCCCAGCAACAGGATGCAAAGCTCAGAAGGGTTTGTGTTCATCACCATTAGACTCATCAGCCTGGCTTACTCATGCTTTATTGCATCTATTCTGATATTTGCATACCCATATTCTCAGAGGAAGGTACTGTGTCTGCTCAGGGTGGTTCCTTTATCATTTGAAATAGCACCTTTAGCACCATTTGGTTCTATTTCATCTTGATTCCATTATCTATTTCAATGAGAGTTCATAGCAAGAGTGTGTCTGCATTCCTTCCTTTTTCTTCAGCTTTCTCTCTGACAGGTCCTAGGTTTCTCTTAGTAAGCCAGTGTTCATTTCAAATACAAACAATTAGAAGGGAAACTGTTTGTCTTAATTACTGAGCTTTCAACAGATGTTTTCTTAATAGTGGAAAGGCAGTTTCATCTAAAGGATTACTTTAAGATGGTAAAGTACTGCCTGGTGCTAACATTTGCATTGTTATAACTGAAAACATTCACATTCCACTTTGAAGGGCATACAGATTTAAAAACAATAGTGCTTAATACCATAATATCATATAAACTTACAACTGATTATAAGTAACCAGCATATGAATAGAATGCATGCACATGCTAATGTTTATGGCTGGGAAATTTCTGCTAAGAAATCAATCAAATCACTGGACTATGTCAGGAATAGTGATGATTGTATCTATCTTGTCAGGCCTTGAGGAGGTTAAGAGAAGTGATGAGGAGTCTCTAGCAAGACTGGTCTATATATCAAGAACCTGTCTCCAAAAATGCTATCTGGTGTTTTTTTTGTTTTTGTTTTTGTTTTTTTTTTTTTTGAGAAAATATATATAAGTGATTTTATAAGGGAAAGAAGTATTTTTTATGAAATAAATTAAACTTCATACAACTTTAATTTCATTAACCGGTAAAACTTTTCTTCAGCCTATAACGTAAATTTTAGAATATAATACTTCCATAAATTTTTCTAGCATATACAAGTTTGCTATACTAATGGACCAAAGATTTCAGAGATCTGCCCATCTCTACCTCCTCAGAACTGAGAGTAGTAGCATGCCACCATGTCTGGCTTTTGTGAATTTTAGTAATTAAACTCAGCTCTTTATCCCTTCAAGATGAGCAATTCACAAACTTCAAGATCTTCCCAGCCCCTATGTAGCCTGTGCCTCAGTAGTTCCCTAGGAAAACAAGAACACTCATTTCTCATGTGCTTCTGTGTTATGAGAAATCTGTCACCCCAATAGGTGTGACAGCTATTCCTGATTTTCAACTTGACACATCTTGGATTAACTAAAACCTAAGTAGCTGGGGATATTTGTGAGCGATATTTCTTGATCAGATCATTTGAAATGAGAAGACCCACCCTAAAACCACATCTTTTGGGATTGATGACCCACCCTAAATGGTAACCTACATAAAGGACACAGAAAGGCTAAGCCCTTTTTCTTTGCCAGCTGGTCCTCACTCTTATTGGCAAGTCTATTCCTTCACTGGCATTAGAGACTGCTTCTACAGAATTCCAGTGTATTCTGAAGACAACCAAGACATACAGTATGATGGACCACATGATGATAAGATTTTTAGACTTTCCACCACAAGACAACTATTATTGGAATAGTCAGACCACAGACTGAACTTCATGTTAATAAGTCTCACTCTCTCACTCTATCAGGCATGGTTTACTAGAGAACTCTGACTAAATAAAATGTTAGCATTTCTGGTTTTTTCCTTAGGGAAGTATTGCCTAGAATAAGATACCCTTCAGATAAAATAAGAAAAGCCACTTGATTTTGGGGTAGTATGTGTCAGAGAGTCTGGTAATTCTGTTAAGAAGTTATAGATTATCTTTTATTCACTTCAGATATATGTATACAAATATGAACTACTTTACTTATTTTCTTGCAAAATAAGCACTGGAGATACACTATAATAAGGAAATATTAATATTTACTATTATTGACTAGCATCTAATTTCTCATGTATTTCAAGTAAAGGGACAGTAATTAGTAGAAAATTATATAGTTTCCAAAATAAAGAATAGAAAAAATATGATTCTGAGAGATAGAAATCAAACCACCAGAGCCAAAGTATATTTGAATATAAATTGCTAGACAGAGGGTCATAAGAATAATCATAACATGGGTCATTCACACACAGGAATGGATAATCTAATGAGTGTATATCCATCACTTGGTACTACCAGGTACGTCTCCATCACATGCTCTCCTCATTGTGCAGGAGCTGTTCAGAAGAGGATGCAGACAGATTCTCAGAGCCAGAGGGAGCAGGGCTGATTCTTGGAAATAGTGTCTTGCAGACAGAACAGGATTGGTGCACATGCGAATCCAGAGATGGCAACAGCACGAATGGGAGCTGCACATGTTCGTGCCAGATGTCCCTGCGCGGAGAGGGAAACGTGAGCATGGTCTCAAACACCTGACCAACAACCTATCTGCAATTGATATCTACTTGCAAAGGAAAAAATTGTTTGCTCCAATGAAATTTTACTGGGTATATTAAGCACACCAGGGTAGGCCCTCTGCTCAGCAAGAGATGAACAAAACAAAATTAACTCAATGGTATTTGCCCTACACTTTTTGTCTCAAATTGATTTGTGTAGGCTTTTTTTTTTGTCTTATTGATCATTTGCTTGAATATTTTGGTTCCTAATATTTTGGGGATATTTGTTTGTTTGTATTTCTCTGTATGTTTCTTAATGCTTTGCTTGATTATTTAACTTGGTTTTGTTTTTAAGAAGAAAGAAAAAGAAAGGGCAAGGAATTGGATGCTTGTAGAGGTACAGAGGATTTGAGGAATGGGGAAAGCTAATAATAAACATAACATAAAAAATCATTAAAAAACATCCTGAAGGGAAATGAAGTGAAAATGACAGAGGTCCCAGAAATAAACATACACAAAATGCAAATTTATCTTAACAAAGTTTTTTTTAAAAAAATTGCAGAAGCAATTTAATTCAGACTGTAGAAACTATTCACTAAATATTTTTAAGTAATGAGCTTCCATAGAGAAACATTAAATTAGACCCAAATGGTAGTACAAGATCAATACAAGCTTATCTCATAAAATATGAAATTACAAAGTAGTGGTTAAAAAAAATAGTCTTCAAGATCTGTGAAGTTTACAAAGATATGCAAAGTACAACTCCAAACAGCGGACAATACAAATATTGATTAAATTAAACATTCAAAGCCTGATACTAAAACCACAACAAACTTAAACAAACAATGAAACAAACAAAAACTAAAAAGAAGTGTCAATACATGCTATAATGGAGAAATATTTGCAAAGTATACATCAGTGTCTGTATATGTAAGATAAATACAAACTCAAAACCAAGAAAGAAGTTATTTTGAATGTGGGTAAAATTTATGAGCAGACATTTAACTTTAGGAGACATACAGCTGGCAAATGAGCACCTTCAGAAATACTGTTATTGCAGAGCAGAAGCACAGGGGCAGCTTTGCAGCATATTGCAATATCAGGAGGGAAATTAGCACCACTACCAAATCTCAACAAGATCTCTGGACTTGACAGCGGACGAAAAATGACAGATTTTGGTTGGCCATTGCTTTCTTTAAAATACTCACCATTAATTCCAATAAAAAACATCAAGACAGGGTTTAAAGTGTTAAATAATCAGTCATTTAGAATTTAGGGAGGGATTTTGGTTGTGGTAATATGGGCTTCTTTTCAGTAAGATGGATGTATACACAAACACACACGTACAAATATACCAAAACAAAATAACAATAACAGAAACAAACAAAAAAACAACCAATGGAACAAACAAAAAAACTCCCGTGAAATGCCTTACATATGTGTGTGGAGTGCTAAAGTCTACATCAGAACAGTTTTTTATAGTCCTGGGACTGTACCGCATTGCACATGCTGGTCTGATGTGACTCAGGCTTGAACAGCAGCAAGGTTTTAGTTTTTATCATCAAATAATAATCCTTAACTTGGGCAGTTGCATGACGAGTCCAGATGGTTTATCAGCAGCAGTGATTAGCTTCTGCAATGCATGACCCCAAAGAAAAGAGTGTTAATCTGCCAGCCTGTCTTTTTCCAAGTGGCAGACCAAACGCTAGACTTCTGGCAAGAGTGCAGGCTTCAGGAAAATTGCACCAAGCTTCACAAAGGTGATCACCTGCAGGCATCTAAAACTGTCTGAGTTCTGTCCACTGAACTGTGCCACCAGCTCACTTTTCTATTCTTCACAGCTGGTGTTGAGGTTGAACAGATGCACAGGCCCAGAGGATTCCAACAATTTTGAGTGTAGCCAAATCATCAATGGACCAGGCCCAGACTTTTTGGAAAATATCTCTGAATCAAGCTCCTCAGGGGATTCTAGCACCTTTTGTATAAGACAGTGGGATTTGTATAAAACAAAGGATGAGACGTCTGCCAGAATTTTTTTCTCTTTTTGTGTGTCACTTTCAAGAAATCCATTGAGATAAGAGCCAAGAGAGACCACTTACTCTCTTATTTACAATGTTTCTATGTGACAAACGTGGCTTAGCGTTCTTTCTAAGTTTGTATGAATGGGAATCTAATCTAACTCCATGTCAAATTCAGCCTTAAATTTCAAAGGAAATAAGGTCTCAAGTGGGAGCATCATATCAGCAACATCAGCTTTGTAGACTCCAGGTTCAAAAGTACCATTAATATAGTGGAAACGCAAAGATGCTGTCCAAAGTTTTCTGGATTACTTCTGTTCAGATGAAAGACTTGGGCCCCAATTAAACAAAACTGAGTGCGGCTTCTTCAAAATAAATAGCCAAGAAAAGCAGCTGGAGAAATGGCTCAGTGGTTAAGAGCTCTGGCTGTCCTTTCAGAGGTTCTGAGTTCAACCTCTGACAACCACATAGTAACTCACAGCCATATATATAAATGGCCCATAGTGTCAAATTTAACACATATTTGATTACTCAAAGTTCTATAGTTTTTGGCTACTATTTGCTCTTCTGAAAGTAACCAAAGCAATCCTTTGATTATTAATTTTGTTAAGTATTTTGGATCTATTCACACTTTTGTAAGAAACTTAAGTGTTAGACATTTACCTGAGTCACACTGAGGTAGATCAGCAGATTTTGCAGATGGTTATATAACATCCTATTTACAGATATTGACATCATGTCCTATCAGTCAAGGAGATGCTAGGCATATAGTGGAAATTTTGAAAGCCAATTTGTAGATGTATCCAGACATATGCTATCTAATCACAGATTGTAAATGAAAGGGGCATGGATTTAGAGAATTCACTTATGCACTGACTATTTCTGGTGCTTTTTTTAGAAATAGAGAATAACTTCTATTACACACATGCTGTAGGAAGGACATGAACATAAAATCAATTCCAATTACAGTAGCAATAATATTACTTATAATTAATTCAAAAGATTCCATTCATTTCTTAAAGTCATTAGGTAGATTTGATGACACTTTCTTCCCGGGTCAGAAAAACACTGTATTCCTCATTACATGAACCATCACAATCCTGACAGCATGTAGCATCTTCGATCCCTTTCAGGGAAAGAGCAACAAAAGTATCTTCACTACTCATCTTTATTTAGCTCAAGGCAAGTGAGTTTAGGATAAAATTTAATCTGGCCCAATAGCACAGAGCAGGAAGTGGAATCATGTCCTTAAAGGTTTTGAATTCCATCTTGTTTGAGAAGCAAAGAGGAAGTCTATGGCTCAAACACTTCAACACTCAATATTTGGTCCTAGTTGACATTCAACTGTTTTAGACAATTTACTTGCCTAGTCAGAGTTGGTACTAATTCAGTCAGGAATCATAACCCTGAAGTTTCAGTTACACTGGTGTTTGGATGGCTCATAGGTTTTATCCAGCTTGACTGAGACATGAATCAAATAAGGTGACTTAATTTGAGGAGTCCACATTAATCCAAATTACCTGTTCCTAGTTACTCAAATAATGTCACCTTGTCTTCTTCCTAAGGCTGGTAAAATTTTTCAGGGTATTAAGCATGACTAGAAAAATTTCTCCAGATTTTCTTGGTTAATCATCTTAGTCTGCAATGAATAACTATCTCATTACAACTCAGTTTTGAGTCATAAGCACTTCTGAATCACAGCCAATGACTATGATTTCACACAGGAGATTTTCTGTTTCAGGGAAATCTCAGACAGGGACAATTTGCTTGCAGTATGATTTTCTGTAAAATGCTAGGATATTTTACTGATCTGTGTGTACGTAGGATTGCGAGATAGAGAAGCGGTCAGATAAACCAGCCTTTACTGCCATTCTTTAACTGCTCTTATGTGATATGCCTCCAAATTTTACAAGTGAATCAGGTAAAACTATGGTTATTCATTTGGTTCCTGCAAATTTAATTAGTTCTCCAAATTTAATGTTCAACAAACAGGTACACTAAGTCCTCTTTGGATTGCTATGCCTGAATGTAGGATAGTCTACTACAGCATTGGCATCCTTTTAGCATCTGCATTTCTGAAGAATACTTTATAAAGGTCCAGAACAATCATCTGCAAGATGATTTCTCCTGTGATTCAGACAGGGACCCATTGATTTTATTCCTTGTCTCACTAAACTACATTATCCACAGTCATTAATTAAAAATAGCTCCCCAGTTGAGTGTGGGCTTACTGAGTCAACTCTCCATCCATATTGACTGGGTGGACCTCAGTATAGGTCTTGCGTGTATAGTTACAGTCTCTGTGAGTTCATGTGTTAAACTGTAGTCACTCAGTACCCAGTATTTTACGATCTCTTCCACCAAAAGCAATCTAGAGATTCAATGCAATGTCCATCAAAATACCAGCAAAATTCTTCAAAGACCTCAAAAGAAGGGTATTCAACTTCATATGGAAAAGCAAAAAAAAACCTAGAATAGCCAAAAACAATCCTGTACAATAAAAGAACTTCTGGAGGCATCACAATCCCTGACTTCAAACTCTACTACAGAGCTATAGTACTGAAAACAGGTATTGGCATAAGAACAGGAGGACCAATGGAACTGAATAGAAGACCTGGATATCAATCCACACATCTTTGAACACCTGATTTTTGACAAAGAGGCAAAAAATATCAAATGGAAAAAAGAAAGCATGTTTAACAAGTGGTGCTGGATAACTGGATATCAACC